>APFE030663699.1:0-16231 GCA_000404065.3 Pinus taeda
CACAGGTTAAACAAACAAATAACGCAATACACAAATGACGTGCAAAAAAAAGCATGGGTTAAACTAATAAAGAAGAGGTTATAGTAGAAAAGCACAGACTAAACTAATACACAACTTCTTAAACCCAAATACACATCTAGGAGAAGTGATTCAAAAAGCGAGTGATGCTTGGATTCCAACGGGATAAATTGGTGAAGCAATGACGGATAAATTATATCTAATAAAAATTATTGAGGAGGCCCATTGAAGCAATGAGGAAAAATTAAACATAATATAAATTATTAATGAGGAAGCAGAGCCTTAAATTCAATAGAAATGGCTAAAGAACTATGTTTAAACAAATCAAAAGGAGAGATATAGGACCATCTCTATATACCTTGAATTAGGATTCCGATTTCACGTCTTCAGCGAGCTAATTAGGAGGCTTTGAACAATAGCAATGTCAACCACCTGTTTCCTTATTTTTTTCATTCATTTCCCTGCAACGTTAGCCCTTCATTCATTCCAATAATTTACAATGCACCAAACAAAAATACAAGGTTAATACAAGGTTATGAAATGGAATTAGTTATTGTAGCAGAGCAGAGATGAACAGAAACACTGAAATTAAATAGAATTTGATCCATACCATTTTTGGGAGATAATTTGATCTAATAATTTGTTAAACAACCCAACTCCCCTTCCCTGTTCTTTTCTTATCAGCCTCCTCTATCCCACACAACCATGACAAACTCAAACAAAAACTCGACACAGATAGACCTAGACTCTAACCATAGAGACATACAAACACACAAGCATAACGAGACTCGATATGGACAAAGGAGGAAGATGCTCAAAAAACGTGAAAATGTGTGAGCCCAAGTATTAACAAAGTTTTACAATGAAGGGCAAGGTCTTTGATCTTGATAGGAATTAGTGTAGCCATGTAAATAGAATGGCTAGTAAACCATCAAAACCCTTATCTCATGAGGTATGTCACATTACCATGACGACTAAAAAAATCGTGAAGATCTCAATACTCATAATTAAATCTAATTCATTCTCTATTTGATGGGTGGAATACAGATCTCAAAACTCTACCCACGATGAAAATTACTTATGAAGTTGATAGGTTAGAGATTGTCAATAATGCCAAAGCTAAATTCAAGACAAGGAATTCCTATGAATAATCAAAGGTTGATGTTCACTAGACAGGATCTCGAAGATGGTGGAAGTGTAGTTGATTATAATATTCGAAAGAATGTACCATTTTTCTTACCCTTTTGCTTGTCCTTCATCTCCCAAGTAATATGTAGTTTTTTGTGAAGCAGTTGACTTGTAAAACTATTATAGTTGATGTTAAGCATGTGAATACTGTTAAAATTCAAGACAAGGAAGGAATTCCCCTGTATTAGCAAAGGTTGATCTTCATTGGGATAAGAAACCATAGGATAAGAATTTTAAAGGTTTGGTATAAAGGAATTGACTCTCCCCCTAGTTCTTTCTCTATGTGTTGGTATGCAAATGAATCACTTGATGATAATAAGGAACATATTTTAAATAAGGATGGAATTCCTCCATATCAGTATAGGTTGATCTTTCTTGAGAAGGGAAACTCCTATAGGTTGATTTCCGAGAGAAGAATAATCATCTTATTAATGCATGTGATGTAGAATTTGGTTCATATTATTTCCATTTTTGTTTTATACTTATTTTAAGAGGTCAATAATTATCGCTGCAACTATTCAATTTGGTTTATTGATCCTTTTCCTTGTCCATTTAAAATATTTTCTCATATGAATCAATTATTTTTGTTTGCTTGTATCTCCACCTATATACTCATTATATGGATTTGTCTAGTTGTTGTAATTATTTGGAGCCTTTTCGTGCTTTCGTGTCTTCCATAAATGTTTTCTATCTATTATTGGAATAGGATTGTTGTCCATTTTACTTATCTAGGAAATAAACTCAGTAGGTGCTTTTAGAAATGTAATTCAATATTTTCTATGAAACCTAATGTAGTTGAATTTGAGACTTAGTGGCATAGGAGGCACTTGGGTGGCTAGAAATTTTTTTAACCAATTTGTGTCAACTACAAGTCTATACATTTTCCTGTGAATTATTATTTAGTACTTACATTTTTCAACTATCATTAATCTTCCTTTTTTACAGTTACCCGAATGAGAAACATTTTCCTTTGCTTAATTTCCCAACAATATGTGCACACAGTAGAAGGCTTGAATTTTTTTTAGTAGGCAAGCTTTCAGTTCTTTCCCTCTTTTGCGTGACTACTATTCTTAGTGTCCTAGTTTGATATGGCTTCTTGAAACTTGTGTTTTTTTTCCTACAAACATTTTGATTTGATAACAGAAATATGATTTATAGCTTTCTCAGAATATGTATTTCACCATCAAAATTGCAAGTCCTTAAATTAAAATCATATTGATTTAGCCTTATTACATTTTCCTATTTAGGAGCCATGAAAGCCACTATGATTTGGCTCTAGGAGTTGATGTTAAGGAAATGAAATAAGTTGGTTATAGGAAGATTGTCTTCTTCAGTATATCTTGTGGATCTGACATGATTTTGGTAATGGTGAGTTCCATGTATGCGTAAGTGTTGGATGGTGTTGAATATGTCTTGTTTGTTAGTATTTCCCCCATTTTTTGGGGATTCATTTATTTAAAATGCTAGGTAGAGTCCACAATTTTTAATGAAAATGAACAACTAAGCTACAATACTAGCTTGAGGCAACATCTTTCAATAATTAATGACTTTCCTTATAAAAAATCATGATAAAAAAATTATCTTCAGGTGACATCTTTAAATAACTACTAATTTCCCTTATTAAAAATCATGGTAACAAATATCGTTATGGACAATGCTCTTAGGTTGATACTCTACAAGATTGAGGCATGATATGTTAAAAATAATTCCAAAACTTTTACTATGTAGATAGAGTATAATGTTTAATAATTTCACAAAATTTTCTAGATAATGTTATAAGCTCGTTGAACTTTCATCTCCGACTGTTGATTACTTGTAACAAAAATTTATATGCAATGAATACAAATTTCCCTTACATGGCAACTTGGAATAATTCTTGTGGAATTTTATTATGTTGTCATCTTCAATTGTTAATGTCTTGCATTGAGGCATAATGATAAAATTTTCTCTGGTTTTGTCTCGACATGAATTTCATGCTTGGTATAGCCTTTGCATTTTATTTATTTAATAATTTCACCATCCAATTTGAGAGTGAATTGAAGAGAATCTATTCTAATTTGTTATAATTACTTATCCTTACAAGGTATTTGTGTTGTCTTCATAATGAGTTCTTAGGATTCATCTTACTTGCATCCTTTATTTTCTTATTTTAGGTAATTTTTTATTTTTTAGTTGTTTCCTTTGCAAGCCTATTCTTTGTCTTCAAAACACAAACAAAATAGTTTTTCTCTAAAAAGTACAAGAAAAGATGACATGTTTAACCCTTCAATTATGTCCAATGGGAAATTCAAAACAAGAAAAAGTAATTAAAAAACCAAACTAAAAACAAGAAAACCTTACCATGTCTTACCTAGTGGTACTTATTTCAATTTTTAGTTGTTTGAAATAGTCCAAAGAGTAGGAATTTTTAGTAAAATATCCCTAGATTATTTTCATGAAAATTTTACAATACATCAAATGGTTATAGGTTTAGCACTTTGGCTATGCATGGCGGAAAATTCAAGCCTAAGAAAAACTAGGAAAAAGAGATATCTTAGTATGCCTTAGTCGATGGTACCAATTTCAATTTTCATTGTGTTTTAAATAGCCTTGAGGAAAAGGAGTTTTTAGTAAAATATCCTTCAATTAGTTTCCATGAACTTAATATCTTTTGGAATCTTGTAGATTGTCACACCCTTTTTTTTAATTTACCCTCAAAGATGGTATTGGAACTAAAGTTTATTCATAGTTCTAGGGAAAGAAAAGGAAAAGTTATCTCTTACTCATCTCAGTTTCCTTATTGCAAAAATTGTGTGACTTTCATATACCCATTTTTTTTAGGTTACATTTGTTTCTTATCATTATTTTCTAATCACTAGATATTTGTGAAGACATTTTCTAAACGAGTTATTGAATTAATTCACTAGAAATACTAAAACTCTAAATGTAGTGAGTTCTAGCATGAACGGCAATGGGAAAGCCAAGATTCAACACTAGAATTTGTTGGCAAGCAATTGGAGGGTGGGTGGGCTTTATTTGATTAAATATAAAAAATGATTCTATGCCTCATTTGATACCTCGTCTTACAGTGGGATAGACATATTTATTGAGATTTTGAGTCGCAAAACCATAATTTTGAGGTTGATAGCTTAGACACCATTGACAATGTCAAGTAAAATATTCGACATGAGCGCATGCATATTTCTGAGTGATGTTTAATATTTCTAGCAATCAACTAGAGGATGGTTGTCACTTAGGTTATTATAACATCTAAAATGAATCAAGTCTTCTGTTGGTTATGTGTTTGAGAGATAAAATCCATATCTTGGTCAAAACTATAAGTAGGAAGAAAATTACTCTTGAGATTGAGAGGTTAGATACCATTAACAAAGTTGAGGCCAAAGTTCAACATAATGAAACCTTTTCTTAAGATGATCAAATATTGATCTTTTTTATAAAGTAGTACATGAAGAGATTCAGTAGTGATCTAACAAGAGTATGGATTATTAATGATGCAATCATGGTTTCGGGCAATATTTGGGATACACAAGTCATTATATTGACTAACATACCTCATGTGAATCTTTTTAATGGGAGCTTATTCAAAATTCTAGTTGGGGTATCTAATTTTGAATTAAAATGAAAAAATAAGCTACATTATTATCCTGAGGCAACATCTTTCAATAATTAATGATTTCCATTATAATTTATAAAAGGTCATGGTAACAAATATCATTGCATACAATGCTATTAGGTTGATACTTTAAAAGATTGAGGAATGATAGATTACAAATAAATTTCAAACATTTTACTATGTAGATAAAGTAAAATGTTTCGTAATTTCACACAATTTGTTGCATAGTGTTATAATTTGGTTCCACTTTTATGTTTGCTCCTTGATTACTTCTAAGAAAAATTTCTATGCCATAACATGGAATCGTTCTTGTGGAATTTTGTTATGTTGTAATATTTAATAGTTAATGTGTCTCATTGAAGAATAATGATAGAATGTTGTTTCTTGTTATCTCAACAACAATTTCACACTTGTTATATCCTTTGTGTTTCATTTTTTAATCATTTCAACATCCGATTTGGCATTGACTTGAAGAGACTAAGTGCCAATTTTTCATAGCTACTTTTACTGATAAGGTATGGTAATCATACAAATCTTTTTGTGTTGTCTTCACATTTAGTTTTTAGCATATTTAGATGCTTCCTTTCTTTTCTTCTTTTAGGTTCTTTTCTATTATTCAGTTGTTTTCCTCACAAGTCTACTCTTTCTTCAAAATGGGAACAAAATTATTTTTCTTATTTCCCGAAAATAGAAGAAATGATTACATGTTTAACCCGTTAGTTATGCCACCTTAGTACATCTTAACTGATGGTACTTATTTTAATTTTTAGTTGTTTGAAATAGCCGAAAGAGTAGGAATTTTTGGTAAAATATCACTAAATTAATTTTTATGAAAATTGTGTAATACAAGAAATGGTTATAGATTTAGCACTTTGGCTATGCATGAAAAAAAATTCAAACCTAAGAGAAACTAAGAAAAAGAGATAATGGTATTAGTAAAATATTCTTGAGTAAGATGTTAGTAAAATAATAGTATTACAATTCAACATATTCACAAATATTTACATATCACCTTGGACATGAAAGACAAGAAGAAGGGTATGTTCTTAAAAATATTATAATCAAATGCTCTCTTATCATCTTCAAAAAAAATTCTAGAATAAATCAATATTCGATGATTTGGAGGAGTTCCTTGTCTTTAATGTTAGCCTAGACATAATTGACAATATTTGAGTTATTAACCTCTCGAATAATTTTCACCCTGATAGAGTTTTGACATATGCAGTCCACCTCTCAAATAGAAAACTGATTTGATTTAGTTATGAGTTTTGAGATATTCGTTCCTCCTGTCAAATAGAAAACCAATTGGATTTAATCATTAGTTTTTAGATCTCCAGCTATAAAAAGGAAATCCAATTGGATTTAATCATTATGGATGTTATAATTAACTAAGTCATGAACATCCTATAGTTGCTTTCTAGCGAATGTTAACCTTTCTTTGGTAGGATTATTCCTAAATTATAACTATCTTGTATCTTTACCATGGTAGTATAAATAGAATCTAAGATATCCACCTCAAGAGTAATGATTTCTTCCAATAAAAGTCTTGAGAAAGATTTGTAATCCACCTCTTATAGTAAGAAACAGATGAAGGATAACTCTTTTGAATATTTTAATTAGTGAGGGATTGTCCATCTTCCAAATTATTTCTAGAAAGTATCAATTATTCTTGGTCAAGAAGAATGCCTTCCTTGTGTTTAATCTTGGCTTTCACATTGTCAATTATCTGAAAACTCTATACCACCAAAGTTACAGTCTGTCTAGCAAATGTCTTCACCAAATATTCAAGTTTCTAATCAATTCCCTCACAAGTGTATTGATTTGATAAGTAATGATACAAAAATGGCATAACCTATACACAAAACGTCTGTGATGACATTAATAGCCTTTGCAATAAAACAACTAAGATAATTAGGACAACTTTTCCTTCTCTCTCCATAAAACAACAAACAAATTTCATTTCAAATACCAAGTTTTGATGTCAAGCCAGAATAAAGGTTTGGTAGTCTACAAACTACCAAAATCCATGCAGATCAAATCTCTAATATGGATGACCATGAGATGTACATGGAAATTTATTCAATAATATTCTACAAAAATATCTTATCCATATGTTCTGTTTCAAACATACTAGGTTCTTTGAAAATCATCTTGATGTTCAAGTAATACTCAAAATATGTCAAGCCAAAATAAAAGTTTCGTAGTCTACAAACTACCAAAATCCATTCAGATCAAATCTCTAATATGGATGACCACGAGATGTACATGGAAATTTATTCAATAATTTTCCACAAAAATATCTTATCCATATGTTCAGTTTCAAACATACTAGATTCTTTGAAAAGCATCTTGATGTTCAAGTAATACTCGAAATATTACAAAATTCAACTATTACCTCCAAAATATTAGTAGATTCACAACTGCTTGCTTTTTATAATTGAGAAGTTCTAGGGGAGGCAGAAGCAGGAGGGGTAGTAGTATGCACAAATTAAAAAGAGTGTTTTCAATATTCTTGGAGCATAGGAAGGGATCAAGACGAATAACTCACATTATGGTTGGGCCTCAAATTGCAAAAAAATTGTTGCAAGATGAAAGTAATTTTGGTAGACAAATCCTAGGTAACAATTAGACTAATAAGAAAGATAAAAATTATGCAACATTTAAATTATCCAAATCTTCATGTAAGGTGAAAAAGTAGGCAGTCGGATTCAATAACAAGTTATCACGTGTTCAAAAGACTTAACTCTTTGGGTAGCAAGATAGACAATCAGGGACTTAACTAGAAGTTTGGAAACATAAGAAGAGGGGAGGACGCAATTTTTTTCCCTCCCCCATGATGAATCGCATTGAAAAATTAGGGGGTTTCCCACCTCCATATCTTTTCTATCATCTTCTCTAGCACAAGGATGCTAGTAATCCTAATGTCAAGCCATCAAAGGAAATTGGTGGGAAATTTGGTGCATTTAAGTAAGTGGATAAGAGGGCAAGTGGATGAAGACACATGCAAGATGTTCATAAAATTGTGAGTAGGTATAGAATGAAGTCTTTCAATGGGATTTTGATTGCAATGTGGAGTAGGATAAGGATATTAGGATATGGGTCGAATATTAATATTGAAAGGATGAGATGGAATTTTACTAGTGCAGGACGTTACCGAAATTTATGTAAGTTGCATGACATCAACGGATTGAGGAATCATCCTACAAGAGTGCAGATTATTAATGATGCAATCATGGTTCTGGGTAGTATTTTGGAGACATAATTCAGTATATCGACTAAAAAACTTGAGCTTAAGCTTTCTCATGGTTTTTTGATTACATCGTGGAGAAGGACAAAGAAAATATGATTTGGAGGGTCTATGAAATCTAAAGGGAAGTGCTGGAATTATAATATATAATGACGGGAAAGGAATATCTATAGACTATGTGGCATCAAGAGATCATGGAGTGATATTATGAGAGGATGGTTTGGTGAGGCTACAATTAAGATGCTGCTTGGTTCTGACATGGCATGTTGCCTTCTTACCATTTCACTATTGAGCTCAGTGGTCCACTTCTACTTTGTAAATTGTTATAGTCCATTCACTATATACTTCCATCTCAATTAGGTAGAGGACAAATAGGGGAGTACTTGGTCGAAAAAAAATGGTATTCCTAAATAGAGAGGTAGGGATCTTAGATTGTTGTGCATTTTGCTGGCATGAGCAAAATGGATGAAGTAACCCTCATGCATAAGACCTCTATTTCCCCAGTGATTATTTCATCATCCAATAGATCTATGGCCTAAGGAATTCAATAATTTGTTATAGGCATAAAATGGAAATCCTAGATGAGTATGCTTAAAAACAAGATCTCAAAATTGAAGACAAGGGGGGGACCTCTACCAAGGTATGCTTGACTAAGCCCGTGACTTGATTGATCAAAATATATAACTATAAGATGAGATGAGAAATGTGCAAGCGGATTTCTATTAAGATCAGCAATGCATCCAAGGGAAAAATTAAAGGTTGATTACCTCACCAGAAAGGCTCAATAGTTTATGGGCTGATTGAGCTTGCCAACAAGATACCAAATTTTTACAAAGACCCTTTAACCAAAATTAGCTTGAGCATGTTAGGATTTGGATTTATGTTAGCCTTAGTTGAAAGTATAAATATTTTCACGGAGTTGAAAGGAAGATATCTGAATCTTGGAAACTGATGCCAACTAGAAATGACTTACCCACAATATGCTTACATCTGCATAATGTATTATGTCCCAGGAATTTTAATTTCACTGCCTAGTCAAACCTTCATAAATAAAGGTTTAAGGCTTCTTAATTAAACATTATGTGAAAAGGTTTCATGTGATTAGCCCAAAGTCTAAACTTTAGTCAACCTTTATAGTATAATCTTATTCAACCCTCATAAACTATGGTTAATTCTATACGCTGTGCATATTAAACAAACCCCATTTCATGGATTCTGACTTTGGTTAAGCTTCAGCTAACCCATAAAATCTTAATCCACATTATTTCTATTATTCCTTGTATAATAGAAATACTTCATAAACACACGTAAGCCTTACCTTTCCACAAATCCATGACCTTGTCACATTTACTGATGTTCACCTTATCGCGTTCAACATCCACCGTTGATTTCACTCCACGAGATAAAAAATTATCGCATGATCTCCATTTTTCCTCCGAAACTCAAACAAATTTAAATTGCATTGATAAACACATCAGGTCTACTTAGAATATTAACCTATAGGCACTTTTCCAAGCGATTTCCATCTGATCTATCAACCCATGGATGGCCCCGATCACTGGAACTCAGCAAAGATTTAACCCCTCTATATAAACTCTCATCTCGTTTGATTTCGAAATTAAGCCCCATGCTTGTTTGTACATGATATGTGTCTGGTCACCCTTTCAACAGACGGTCTGATCCCCTTCGGAGTTCAAATGGATTAGTTTATCATTCATAACTTCATCGGGTCCATTTTGCAATTACTACTTATGGTTTTGAGGTCATGCGAAAACCACTTCCACCTACAAAAACCCCTAATCTTCATCATCCATTGCACTCTCCCTTGTCCGTTGATCTTATAGATCGAATGATTCTTGTGGATCGTCACTTCATTTCTTCATCCTTCCCTTTACTTCACTTTTATGTCATTTCTCAGTGTTCTTCTATGGCTTCAGTTTTCTCCAGGGTTTCTAGTCTTTGGTTGTTTTGCAACACAACTCCCTCTTGGACTTAACTCTGCGTACTCTTAATCATTGTCACTCCTAAAATTCCTTTTGATCATTTAATCGGATTCAATGAGCAAACCACGATCCTTCATACTCCACCTCTTCTCCGTGCTCTAGTCGAACTTCACCTACATACATGTACTATGCATAGTTACACTAATTCATAGAAAATTCATAACTTCATTAATCATTACACACCAAACAATTCAGGAATCAAACTCTCTATATTGATAAATAATTATTTACATAAGAGTCTCTCTCTATCTGGTCTGAGTTTCAAATTAGTGGCCTTTATTTTCCTACCTTCCCATAGGCTTACAATCAAACCTATCTAACTCTCAAACGAATTCCTAGTCAGCTAACCTCTAACTAGCTAACCCCTAACTATGCCTTTTAGGCTTACATTTATACAAAAGGATTCTAAAACCAATTCCTCGTTTTGATCTATAACCTTCTCAACAAAATCGTAAAATCTCTTCCTTATCTCTAAGGATCCTCTCTAGTTCCTCAAATCATGAAACCAATTCCTAATCTATGATTTACAACTGATTCCCAAATCTTTCAGCTATCCTAAATATCTCATGTTCTCCAACATTCGAGAACATTTACAAATATGCATCACAATACTTAATTAATTCCTATTCTCATTACAATCACTTAAAAGCCTAAATAATTTCATTAATTTAACACTTAGGAAACCAATTTCCTTAAAACACAAGACCCCCTATGTCTACTAAAATATAATAATTTTTCTGAGATTAATGCTCCTGCATCAGAAATCAAGAGGGGATAATACTATATTCCTATTGAATGGTTAGAGTGATCAAGCTACGAGGCATACAAAATTCTCATTCAACATAACCTTCAGAAAAGTGATAAGGCTGAGAAGATGACATAAAAAATTCTAAGTAGACTCTAACACTCACCTTGAATTAATAACAATAGGGTATCTCATCTTGCATAAATTTTAAAAGGAGCAAAATTCATGCAAAAATACCTTACCAAAGCTTATCATGGCTAACTATTTATGATGGTTTCCCCTCTATAAAGAAAGAGTATTGAAACAAGTTCCTTTGACTAACAATTAGTAGTGCATAAAAATAATAGGATCCATTTATGTTGTCGGTGATAGGGTCCATAATAGTTTGAATCATGGCATGAACTGAAAGCATGTTATCATCTGTAAAATGATGATTTTTAACAAGAGTTTTTATGGAGGACGTTAAACCTTTCACGTCAGTTCAGACACCCTTGGCAAAAAAAGAACATGGGTGCCTAATAAGTGTTGAGATGCATTTGAGCCTCTATCTTCACTGACAAAAGACCAAATTTCGTTAGCCACAAATCCTAAGACCTATAGGAAGGATCAGGGTTTGCATAAGTAAAAAAACCTCACAAAAAGGTCTATTTCCTCTTGAATCCCTTGGTCAGACTCAAATCATCCTAATAATCATCATACTTTTCCCACAATTTTGAGATCAATGGATCTAAACATTGTTACTTTCTAATGAAGTGTCAATATGGCCCTCTTTTAGAACTACAACACCTCAATTTTTGTGCAAAGGCTAAAGCAATGAATTTATTACAAAGATTCAGATCTTTCTTCCTTGCTGCAACATACAAGAATCATCATAACCTACAAATCTACATCCATCCTTTCCCTAAAAGGAAAAAATAAAATTCCATAATGCATCATTATGCCTACCAATCTTATGATGGCCTGCAAATCAGCTACTCAAATTCTAAAGCAAACTGTGCCATCATAATCCTTGTGAAAATTTACTTCATATGGGTATACAATTGACCCCGCTATGACCTCCATCCTTACGCTAAAGGAAAAACAAGTAAAAGTTCATAATGTATCATGATACCCCTCAACCCAATGATGGATTGAGAATCCATTACTCAAATGCAAAAAAAAATTATATTTTTTTGATCCTTGTGGAAAATCGGTTCAGATGAGTATAAACTTGACCCCATTCTCACACTGTAAAATCCAAGCCTCAAGGGAATCTTACAAATTCCTCAAATATTCCTCCTACGTCAAGGTTCCACACTCAAGGCTCTAAAGATCAAGGTTACACATGTTCACAGTTTCATTGGTTGTTGTTCCTGTTCACAGTTCCATACTACACACAGCCCCATTGTCGCACCACAACTACTTGTTGGATTGAAAATAAGTTTTTATTATATCCATTGGTGGTCAGTGTAATCTTATATGTTGGTGAAATTTGTATAAGTATCATTGATAGAAAGGGGGTCCAGTGTTCAATACTCTCCCGTGCTAACTTTGTTACCAAACGCCAACTTTAACTACCACTCGATCGACAGTTTGTTTTGGATGTTGTAATTTTTTGTTGGCGATGGTTTTGTTCAGTGCGCTAGTTGTTTGGGATAGCTAGTTTGGCTGGTGCAGGTTCAACCTTCACCAACCCTATTATATATATATATAGCAACCATTGGAAATTGTAATATGTGTCCATACCTATCAGATTTCAAAACCTCCCCCTGCATGATTGTACAATCATCTTTCTCATTGTACATTTCCATGTGAACAATTGAAATCATCAAATTACTATCATCTGAACATTGGTTCGGTGGTTTGTTAACCATCATTTTCGGTGTCAGAAGCCAATGTGGATTCAACTCCCACTAACCCAGTTTTGACTACACAAACAATTACATATTTGGCCTGACACTAAAGAAATTCATCAGAAAATGTAAGTTATCCATTGTCCTAGCATTATGACCACCTCTTGTTGTATAACAGATATGTTCTTAACTGTTTTTAGTTTCCTATGTATTTTCAGGTCATTGTTGTTAGGCTAAATGGCATGGGTTCAACCCTCGCCAGCGTGATGTAACTGTTAGGCAGGTTAGCTAAAAAAAATTAAGCTGCTCAGTCATGACCTAATTGATCATTGAATGGGCGCCACGTAGCATGGCTTGACTGGATCACGTGGTCCCCTTCCATTGGTCCAAAAATCATAGTCACCTAAACATGTCACCTCTTTCGTGTATACCATGTCAGATTTCTATCACCTTTCCATGTTAGCACCCGACTATTTTCCCATCACTGTACGGTCTGCCACATCAACACTGAATTGGCCCGCCACATCAGTGCACTATCTACCATAACATCCTACTGACTTCATCTCTTGTCACGTTTCCTTGTCATGTTGCCTATACAGACTGACATGTCAATTGTGTAGACTACCATGCGACAGTCAAACTTTTACTTTTACTTCTTTCTTTTTGTCCCTAAAAGTTTATCGGGACATAACTTTTGCATAAAAGTTTGGGTTGAGGTCTCGTTCACACCAATGGAATTAGGATAACATGCTCTTCAATATGATTATTTTTTTTCAAAAAAAGCATAGGCTTTAATTTTTAAGCCATTAGGGATCCAACTGGATCATTGTTAGCTCCAACTAGTCATCAGATTAATTCATTTACATGAGCTTTCAAGCACCTCATCACCCATGCATTCCATCAAATTTCCTCAACATTCGTGTGTTATGAAATACTATATCGACATCTATATAAACTACCTTTATAAAATGTTATACGTCATACATTTAATGGCATCATGTAACTTCAATTAATGTAACCTAAAATTCATTACACATTTCAATCATAGGTACTTACCTCAATCTATGACAAGGAAATTGGGTGTTGGATTGCAACTCTCCACCCAACAACAAATTGGCCTGCATTGTGTTTTTCCTATAGCCAATCACCATTGAGCCTTATTTTTGAGCTTGAGGAGGTCTTCTCTAAGGATTAAATGAATTATGCTAAGTTAGATGGGCTACCTTAGCCTCCACTTGTGTGTTCTTCCATAAAGACGATGGATGGTCTAGTCTCATGTAGTTTACAATTTTCAAAACGTACATTGCATAGTCTCATTCGATCTACAGTCCATGTGCCTGCTCCATTCACCGTTGAACCTTACACACCTCGAATTATCCTATCTCATTTCTCTACACTCAGGCTTTATTTTTCTCATAAAAAACAATCTCCTCCCCTGCATATCTCCTTCTCACTCCCCTCTTTTTATTTTCTCCAATTTAGCTTGTTTGTAACTATAATGGCCAGAACACCCTAGCCTAATAGATCTGTGCCATGGACCTACCTATATTCATTTATTTTTTTGTGTTCTAGTGGTTTGTTACATTGGGTGGCTAGCTCATCCTAGCATGTTTCCATCCACCAATGTATTTCTCTTTGCATGGACATACCACTATTTTAATTTTTTATTTATTTATTATGATGTTGCAAAGTAGTGTGCTCTTGTCCTACATCCTTTCTAGTAATTAAATACATTAATTCCCTATTTTCACAGCTTTCAACTTACATGGTTGTGACAACCATAAGAATCCCAAGCAGTTTACCTTCCTTTTCTATGGAATATGTGTCTCATGATCTCAGCTATTTTCTTTTAATCATTAATTACAATATTTAAATTACATGGAGAAGTGGTTGGGAGTTGTGATAGAAACAATATGTAAGATACCCAGGAAGGAGATGAATATCAATGATAGGCATTGCTGTAAATTATGTTATCATCTATTTTTTTTTGTCTTACTAGTATTTTACAGACTTTACAGAAGTGTAAGAATAGTAAAAAGTAGTAGAAAAAGTATGGACTGAAGGAAGTAATATCATATGGCCCAATTTTGTAAGACTTTTATTTTGAGCTACATATCCTTCACATGTACTATCTTGTTAGTCTTTAAATCAACATTAAGAAAAAACAATCATGTGAAGAAAATAATAATTGACAAGTGACCACACCTAAAAGCATTAAATGTTTAAACTTTAGTAGGTGGCCCAAAAATTTGGAGTTTATCCAACCAATAAAGAGAATTAAGACTACGATTTGTTATGATGGGGCCTAGGGTAGAAAGTAATATGTCTTGTTGTGTTTAGCGACTTCGGGTAATTTTCCAAACTGTAAACTTGTGAAGTTTTAAAGCCTTTCGATTGTAACCTCAAAATTCATACGTTTGACCAACATTCATTTGAGAGATCAAATGTCAAAGAAGAAATATAACATATATATTCACATTCCTTAGAGCTCAAGCTAATGGGTTGGTAATGAAGCCAAAAGAGAAATAAAATAAACTGAACTTGTGAATGGATTATGCACACATAAAAGAAACAGTGCACATGAATCAAATGTTTAACAGTTGAATTTCTAAGCCGTTGTATTTTGACATAATAATAATACAATAAAAAACCAAGAACAAATTGAGAAGAAGAAGGCATGTAAAGGAAAGAAAAATACACGTGATTCATTCTAAAAGACAAATCAAGGTATCATAAATTTTTAGACTTCCAAGAATTATCTATAAGGTAATACAAGTTTCAATAAATTCTCATAATTTCACGAGATAACACAAGTTATTTTTATTTTTTAAATTAGTGATATATACAAAAAAAAATTACAACAATGGTTTATGATTAAAAAAAATTACTTTCAGTCGATAGGATTTATTGGCATATACCATGCAATGGGATTTTGAAAGTTCGATGATGACCTACTTACTAGCACAACTATATAATTAAATGGTATGTAAATGTAAGGAAAGTTCTATGTTTTATAATTGTTATCCCATTGCAAATACGGACATCAGCCACCCATCCATGCTAGGGACATCCACCAAGAGCCCACGCTTTTCCCAAACCATCGAAATCCTACATGCTCCACCAACCTTAGCCTAATTATTCCCAACAAAAAGAAAGGGTCTGCCCCCAGATTTCACTAGCCTAATTTTAGAGCTCTCGTTTCCACCCATAAAAATTGAAACAATTCTCTCGAAAACAGAACTTCCAAATTGAAACTACTCTATTAGAGGCAATGAATTTACACGGTAAAAAGGGAATTTTGAGTTTTACCAATCGAGGAATTAGATCCACATATGAGGGAGGATAAGCTCTAGGGATAAGTGATCACTATTACAAAATGAGAGATTAGTGACTATGCGACTAAAAATGCTAGTCACCACAATTATTTCAAGTGAATTACCACTAAATTTGAGCAACTTTAACTGAACCAACTAAAAACAACTAATTTAGTTTAGGGATAAAATATACGACTAGATAATAAGTGACCAACTATTGCTATATTAGCAAATGTTGATCGTCATTGGGATAAGAAACCTTAGGATAGGA
>APFE030663706.1:0-18378 GCA_000404065.3 Pinus taeda
ACATGAAAATCATTTTTAATCATCAACAACGATCTAGGTAACCAAGCAAGATTTTAATCTACTTAACAGAAATTATTTTTCAAAAACATTAAAAACAAATAACAATACCCAAAGGAAGCCTTGGCACTTGGGTTGGGCCCAACCCCAAGAGCTACAGGCTCCTAAAAGAAGCTCAGAGCTGAAGCAAAATGAAACTGATCTCCATTATTCAGAAAATAACCATGTCATAGAAATGTTTACAAGAAAAGATCCACAAATGAGAAAAAACAAAGCAACATTAGAGTGTTAACCTAATGACTAAAATCTAACTACAATCTGACTAAAAATTCACCAAAATCAAACTATAAACTAGCTAACTGAAATGAGGCCCTAAGCCTTCTTATTTATACAAATTGAGGACCCCAACAGTCCTCCTAAACTTTAGGGACTCGACTGCCAAAGCTTGCAGTTAACAGCAGTCCTACTTGACTCACTTGGTTGCCCCTTGTGCTCCGAGTTTTTGATGGAGAATTCGAGATAAGGGTTCATAAATGAAGGGGACACCTTCCTAAAAATCCTCTCCATGAATTTGGCTGCCAAGTGCTCATTTAAACATTTGATTTTGTCTCCAAATTGACCAAAAATACTGCATAAAGCACACATTAGACTTGTTGGCATAATGACTCCCAATTCACTCTATTAGCATAAATATAATAAAAAACATGCAATAAAATAATTAGAATGGTGGATTACGTCGAATTAGGAGGCTAAATGAGCCCATATAATTATCCATTTTTGGGGCTCATCACTAGCTCAAGCCAATACTTAACCAATTCTGTTGTCTTCTACGCCCCTACTTCCTTATGCAATTCCTAGAGGACTCAACCATATTTAATTGGGAAATCTACTTTCCATAACTGCGCAATCCAAACATAGGTTCTCAACTGATTGCATGCACCATTTGTATGACTCAGAAAGTTATACAACTAATAGTACATTGTCCCTAAGCTTTAATCTCAACTGGGTCTTCACCTGAACTGACATGCATGAATTAGTTTTGAGTGAATCTTCAATTAATTGGTGTGGTACTGGTGATGCACTGGTGCACTACTCCAATATTAGTTCCTCCAATAGTTAGAACTAGTTTAGTTGACTATAACTCAGTTAGAATGGGTTAGATAATTACAACTCCAAAGAACTCAACCCGAGCCCCTAAAATTTAGGAATCACTCTACATGACTCTAGATAGACTTCCAACTTGAATTCCTAAGTCAATTTTACTTAATTAACTATTGCAAGTTGCTACACGAGTAGAATTATAATTTAATCCAAGAATCTTCCTTTTACTCAGTTTACAAGACCGATGCCAATCAACAGTTCATCCCCCACGCTGATCTGCAGAGTTTAACATTGGGACTAGTGTCAATTAACTCTATTGAGCCTTGTCTTAGTCGCGTCGATCCTCTTTTGAAAAGTTTTTTAAATATGGAGTGTCCAAAATATGATCTATTTCTAATAATTCCAACACTGCTACGTCCTACGGTTGCACCAACTTCCAATGCTGCCAGATCCTACACATGCGTGTAATATGTATTTTATCTACTATTTTGAGAATTGAATTTTTAAATCATTGAAAGCTTTAGTAAACAATGTACCCAAACAAAAATTGAGCCAAATAAAATCAATTTCATTATCGAAAAGAGCTCCACCCATAATTTGGGCACATTACAAATTAATAAAGAGCAGTGATAGATATAAGCGGCCTGTGAATAAGTCAACTAGACAATAAAACAGAATATTCACTGGGCAATTTTTACCACAGGTGATGCATTGGGCAATTTCTCTATTATTATGTTGCTGCTCACGAAATTAAATCAGCTGCTTACATTAGGATTCACGACCACCTCTTTCCAGCGTGTGCCATGCTCCTGTCCTGATCTCTGCTCTCTAGTGTGTGTAATAGTAACATGATCTTTCCCTGAGACACATTCTTCAGCACCCCTGTGAACTGGTCAAGCTTAGCTTCAATGTTCTATGATGGTTCCAGCAGTTTACGACTCCAGCAGAACCCATGTTCTCCAACTGTGGACAGGGGCAACTCGTCTTCTTTCGTACAATAATGATTTTGATTCCCTTTCTGCACTACACGAACTGATGAGGCAGTTTTAATGGTTGTGAAGGCTATGTAAAGGCAGATTAATCAGCTAGTTGAGGCTCGACCCTCCTTAAATGATCAAAATGTTGATGTTCTCTCCCTTCCGATGTATGGAAACTTATGGAATCTTATAAACTATATCTCTATCTACTTGTTGGTGTGCTTCCGATGGTTCATAGATAATCCTGCTAAGAAAATTCAAAATTATGCCCGCGATTCATGATTTGGCATACTCAGGATGCAAAAAATCCCTCGTCAAATTAAAAATAAAATACCTCAGACCAGCGAGGGTGATGGGATGGACCACCGAAGTTGGGTTGCTTACTCGAATGAGAGATCGAATCCCATCAAAGAGAGGTGGAGATCTCACTTGAAAATGTTCATTTCAAAACTAGTATGCACTCTTATAATATTAATGAAGAGAAAACCCAAATTCCATGCCTTACTCTTGATCCTCCTCCTCTTTTTATAGCTTCTCTGCTATAAATAAAAAGTGCGGGAAATTACCTAGGGCTAAAAACAAAAACTATGGGCTAATGCCGCTAATTTATTTATTATTCAAGTTGTTATAAAGAAAAAGTGTGGCAATTACCTAGTGCCAAAAACAAAAACCATGGGCTAATACAACTTATTTATTTATTTATTACTATTACTATTATTATTATTATTTGGTCCAACCCAATTGCTATAAAGAAAAAATATGGGAAATTACCTAGGGCCAAAAACAAAAAACATGGGCTAATGCCGCTTATTTATTTATTACTACTATTACTCTTAATATTATTTGATCCAACCAGTCTGCCTCGCCTCCAAAGGTTCTATTTATTTGAGTGCCTAGGAAGATGCAATTTCAATACGATGCCAGTACCATCTCGCCCACGGGAGTTGAAAATTTTGCAGTGTTTAAATCATTTTTATGTTTAAAATACATTCAACACCATTCCCTACTAAAATCTCTAAAAGCTTGATCCTTGTAACTAAAATTTTCAAAAAATTCGACCAAATTTCTATTTTTTTCCAGCGAAAACGTGGCCTGTTTAGAGAGTGTGCCTTTTATTGTTTCCAAGTTAAGTACATATAGGAGTTGTCTTTATTGTGACTTTTTGTACATTACGGTGTTGGAATCTAGCGTAAATATTTGAGCTGAAATATTGATTTTTGTTATTTAAAATGGTTTTTTGACTGTATATATGGATTCAAGACTCTCAAAAACCCCTAGGGCACTCATATTGTGTAGGGTTACCCATCAAACTTGTGATTTCAATAAATTCCTGCTGGATTTTAGAGAAATTAGACTAGAAAACACACACCAAAAAATCTTCCAAAACGTTGCACTAAAGACAACTCAGTAAATATATAGGACCCGATGATGGAAGGTTACTTTGGGTGGATATTAGAGAAATTAGACCGGAAAAACCCACTAAAAAAGCTTCCAAAAAGTCGCACTAAAAACAACTCGGTAAATATATACGACCCAATGATGGAAGGTTACTTCGGGTAGAGAGATGCGGGAAGAGGGTGAGCCAACCTAATGGGGAGGAACGGGTTATGGGGTGGCCCACAAATTGGGCTATGAATCGATGTGGCCCAAATTTGATTGAGATCATTACATGGCTCCAGCCAATGAAGTCGCGAAAGGGTAATCATCATTCTCATGAGAGGGCTTTCTTATTTGAGAGAGCTATCTTCATCAAAACACAAAAGACAAACATGAGCCAAAACCAAAAGCACACTTCATGTTTGATGAAAATTGAGTTTCCTTTCATGAAAAACAGTATTTTTAAACATCCATAAATTTTTCTATATAATGACCAGTTTTATAAGAGTGCTTTTGTAACATTTATGTAATTGAGTGAATATATAGGGATATTGGAATTGGGGAGATGATATAGATAGAAGGAAATTTATTAGTGGTTTTGTTTTGGTTTTAGTTGGATGAAAAAGCTACAAATTATGATTAACTAGTCTAGAGAATGTGGTCTAATAGTAAAGTGGGTATATTTTCTCCTCATAGGTTTCCTAGTCTAATCGTGGGAAGCATTATGTATCCATGAGAGCTACTCCAAACATGATTTCTTTGGTTGAAAGAAAAAAATGTTATCAATGACTACTGGTATCACTAAAAAGGTTATTTGGTTTATAAACATTTCTCACAAGTAAAATTAATTCAAATTCAAACTCAAATTCCATCAATAGTAATATTGTTATTTTTTTAGCTAAAAATGTAAGTAATAACGCCATTTGTTTAGCTAAAAATCCAATCTTTAATGCAAAGGCAATGCATTAGATATGTAATTCTATTTCGTCAATGGCATGATATAGAATGGAAAGGTGATACTTCAGAAAGTTAACACCTTACAGAATGTTGCAGATGCATTTACAAAACTAATGAGTACAAATAAGCTCACGTGATGTTCTAAGTGCGTAGGCTTTTTAGAACTTAACAATTAGCACGTGATTTAATGTGTTCTTCCTTTTACCCTTGCAAGTTATATGAAAAATCGTAGAATATCAAGAAAGGTGTCATATATTTTGCATTTCTATGGAAAACTTATGTACACCCCTAAGAACCTTATAGTGGTATCAAAACATTTTGCTACATCAAGAAGAATATAACAATGTTGTAGAAAATTTCTACAAACTATGGGGAATTTATGCAATGTTGCAAAGGACTTTATAGTGCTATGGAGACTTTCTACAACACTGGGAAGAAATTCTACAATGCCACAGAGAAATTTAATAGTTGTGTAGATAATATTTCAGTAACAATGTGGAGAATATTTAACAATGTTATGCTAAGAATATTTTAACTATTGTGAAGAGAATATTTCAATAATATTGTGTTCAAAATATTTCAATTGTAAAAATAATATTTTAGTAACGTTGTGGTAAGAATGTTTCAATTGTGGTAGATAATTGTCATACTGGGAGGTGCGATGGTGGGCATATGCAATGCTAGGATTTTGAAGTCTTTTGTGATTGTCATCATGGACAAGGATCGAGAAGAGTTATGAAAAAATATAGGGGGTGTCTAGATCTATTGCTCCAACAATGCAAGATTGATGGCACCTTGATCTGGCTTATTATGGTATATGAGTGGAGAGTTGTGAACATATCTATGAAAAAAATTCTTCGAAAGTTTTTGTGTGGGATCTACGTTTTCGTGTGTTTCCCAAAGTAGGTAGTCAAGTATGAAAATATTAGGGCATCAATCTCTCTTTGGAGTTTTATGGAAAACACAGATCTATGGAAGAACAACCTTATCAATGCTTGGAAGTTGGTGATACAAAGGAAACTAGAGCTATGAAATTTCAATAATTGTTTTTTCATATCAATGGAACACTCCAACCTCACGGTGAATGATAGGGCCATGGATCTAGGGTTGGAGGAATAAAACATGTGGAATCCATCATTAGATCTAAGAATTTGCAAGTGTCGTAAGTTAGATCAAGTAAATTAGGTTAATAGATTTCTATGTAGATTCAAGAGCTTATGTGATATGAGAAAATACAAGACAAGAATCTAATCTACTCTTTAGCAGAAACCAAAACTGATCAATGAAAACAATAAGCAGAAAGAGGAAGAATATTAATCACACATAACACAATATTTCTCTAAGAAAAGCAACTACTAAAAGCCTTGACTGTCTATACTGCATTAACCAGAAGATATGAGAAGAAAATACAATGCTTGTTCGTCTTGATCAATTTCTCCACTAGTATAGTCTAACTCTCTGCCTCACAAGCCAACTCAATCCAACACTTAGCCAATTTTTCTTCCAATTCTTCTTCCTGGAAAGCCCCTACTTCCTTGAGAAATTCCTAGAGGAATCAACCCATATTTAATTGGGAAATCCACTCTCCATAACTGCACAATCCAAACATAGGTCCTGAACTAATTGCATGCACTATTTGTATGACTTGGAAAATTATACAACTGATAGTGCATTGTCCCTGAACTCTAATTTCAATTGGGTCTTCATCTGAACTAACATGCATGAATTATTTGTGAGTGAATATTCAATTAACTGGTGTTGTATTGGTGATGCATTGGTGCATTACTCCACTGCTTGACCTCTACTACTTCCTTCAACATTTAGAACTAGTTTAACTGACTATAACTCACTTCGACTGATTTATCTAATTAGAAATCCAAAGAACTCAACCTGGGCCCCTAAAATTTAGGTTCACTCTACATGACTCTAGTTAGACTTCCAACTTGAATTTCCTAAGTCAATTAAGTCAATTTAACTTAATTAACTATTACAAGTTGCTATGAGAATAAAATTACATTTTAATTCAAGGACAAATTAAATTGGAATTTCTTGTTTCTATTTTTAACACTCCCTCTCAACAATAAAGAGATTATCAGCTACCCTAATCCTGTCTCTGTGAAACTTGAATTTTCATCTTGACAATGCCTTCGTTAAAATATCTACATCTTGCTCCTCTATGGGAATGTACTCCAACAACGTCATTCTCCTTTGCACACAATCTCAAAGATGATGATATCGGATATCAATATGCTTGGACCGATCATGAAAAACTGGATTTTCCGAGAGTTTGATACAACTCTGATTTTCATAGTCAATCATAGTTGGATACATCTACTGACCAAACAAACCAACCAAAATCTTCCTCATCCAGATAGACTCACAAGTTGCTTGACTAGCAACCATCTACTCTGCTTCTGCTGAACTGAGTGCAACTGATCTTTGTTTCCTGTTGTACCAAGAAACAACTACTGATCGAATATTGAAGATCCCTCCTAATGTGCTCTTCTTGTCGGATGGAATCACTTCCCAATATGCATTGGTGAAGCCCTAAAGCTTCACTCCCTCTATTTGTCTATACCATAAACCATACTGAGTAGTGCCTCTAAGTTATCTCAACACATGCTTGACTACCTTCCAATACAACTTGGTAGGCTTAGCCTTCGCTTGACTAAGTTGGTTAACTGCATAGCACATGTCTGATCATGTGTTCACGAAATACATGAGTGAACCCATAATCTTAGGTAAGTAGTAGCTTCCACTACTTCACCAAAAGTAGCATCCTCCTTCCTTTAGTCACCTACTGTTGGGTTGTGTCATATTCTTTCCATGACTAACCTATGTAGTGAACCGGGGGGTTAGGGGGGGTGAAGCCCCCCCTTTGTTGCATTGATTATGCAACGGGGGGCAGCAGACCCCCCTGTCCGGGGGGTTTGAGGGGGGCAGGTAGCCCCTCTCTACTGGGTCCGAGGCAACGCCCCGGGAATTTTTTTTTTTTGGACCCTATATTAGGATGCACGAACCTTCCTATGGTTTTCGGTCCATGGTTTTGGACGCGATGGGTTTTTGGTCCATGGTATTGGATGCTTCGGCATGTATAAATATGTATTGTAACAAAGGAACATAATGAAAAAAATCAAGCTGGTAGTCCTGGTTTTGGGATCTAGTGGGAAATCTCTGTGTATATGTGTTTTATATGTTATGCTCTCACATTGTTTATTTTTCTATGATTTAGAATTCGTATGCAGGTAATTTCCATACGGGGTTAAAACCTAAACCTATTAGGGGAGTTTCCATGGGTTTACTACTCTCCATGTCGAACCTTTTGAGTATCTTGTTGACATACTTTCCCTGAGAGGCAAAAATTTCCTCATCACCCTGCCATACTTCCATTCCCATAAAGTAGTGCATGAACCCTAAATCCTTCATTTCAAACTCTCTTGCAAGGTCCTCTTTTCAAGACTTGATCCACTTATCATCACTTATCATAATCAAATTGTCAACATATAAAACAATAATCAACAATTTACCTTCAACCACAATATGGTAAAGGTTCGCATCCGCTTCACTTTTGTTGAATCCCAACCCGGTGAAGTAGCTATCAATCCTCATGTACTAAGCACAGGATGCTTATTTCAGCCCCTACAATGCTCTCTTGAGTTGTCACACATGTGACTCTTGATTGAAGGTCTCAAAACCTTCAGGCTACTCAATATACACCTCTTCCTTAATCATACCATTATGGAAGCTTGTCTTTACATCCATCTAATGTATCTTCCATCTCATTTTCATTGATAGTGCCAAAATGGATCTAATTGATGAGTACCTTACAACAGGAGAAAAGGTCTCATTGTAATCAATCCCATCCACCTAAGAAAATCCTTGGGCCAAAAACCTAGCCTTATGTTTCTCCACACTAACATTTGTTGCTTGCTTTACTATGTAAATCCATTAGGAACTCACCACTGACTTGTCTGCTATTCTTGGGACTACATCCCAAACATTGTTATTAACAATGGAGTCATACTTCTCAACCATGGGATCAACCCAAAATGGTTGTTGTACTACTTCTTCAGAAGAGGATGGCTTAGTCTTAACATATCTTCTCATAAGAGCCATGTATCCAGTGTACCTCTCTGGTGACATCCTCTGCCTACACTATGATGTGTGTGCTCCCACATCCTCTCTCACATCATGCAATAACTTGTCAGCCTCTTTGGTGCACTTTCTACCATCTCTGGAAGACTTTACCTGTGTGGGTGTCTCCAATCCTCGATCCTCTGCATTTGGATGCTCCACATAAATCTAAGGTTCCTCCTTAGGAGCTAAAAGATCCTCAATCCCATGTTGCTTAAGCTCCCTCTCAAGGTAACATATCATGGCCTTCTCTTCATCGAATTTTACATCCCTGTGAACCACTGTCATCCTGTTGGTCGGCATGTACACCAAATAGTTGTGAGGTGTATCAATGTACCCCACAAATATTCATAACTCTGTTGTTGGCTCAATCTTCTTCCATGCATCTTTGGTTACATGGCACTATAACGATGAACCAAAAATCCTAAAGTCACCCACATCTCGTTTCTTCCCTAAAAAAATTCTCTTCTAGTGTACTCATCCCAAGAATTCAATGAGGGCTTATGTTCTACAAATAAACAACTATGTTGCATGCCTTAGCCCACAAGTGTAGTGGTAAGCCTTGATCATGCAAAATCTCCCATGCTTCCCCTACTATGGTTCTATTCTTCCGTACAGCCACCCCATTTTGTTGTGTCTTATGAGATGTTTTCAACTCTCATTGAATGCCATCTTCTGCACAAAAGTTTTCAAACTCATTCGACCCATACTCTCCACCATTATCACTCTTGAGAGATTTAACCTTCTTGCCAGTATATTTCTCGACCAATGCTTCAAATTCACAAAACTTTGCAAAAGTGTGATCTTTCTTCTGCATAAAGAAAAACCAACATTTATGATAATCGTCAACAAATATAACATAATACTTGTGCTTATCCATGGATGCTATTGAGAATGATCCACACACTTCTGAATGGACTCGATCGAGGATCGCTTGTGGTCGAATATATTTTTCATGAAAGGAAGTTTTGATGCATTTTCCCAAAGTACACCCTTTGCATGTGTCAACTTGCTCTAGTGTCCCTTTGGGAAGACTAGTAGAAATTTGTTGCATTATTTTCAAAGCGACATGATGCAAGTGAGTGAACCGTCTGTGCCACAACTCACCAATGTCTCGACTCTGCACCTTCTCCGATTTCGTGCTCAAGGTATCGCAATATTCTAACTCCAACTTGTAGATATTCTTCACTTGAACTCTTATCCTCTTAACTTGTCTCGTGGCTATGTGATGAAGGAACACCTTTCCATTACTAAAGATCACATCATATCCTCTATCCTCCAACATGGCAACATATACCAAGTTCTTCTTCAAACCAAAAACATACATAACATCTCGCAAAGTGAGGGGAGCACCCGACTCCCTCTGAAAGGTAACTCTACCAAGCCCAGTAGCACTATACCTCCTGCCATTACCCATCTCCATATGCATCTGAAGATCCTTCTCCTCCAAGTTACTGAAGAGCTCTTTGTTACTAATCATGTGGAATGAAGCTCCACTTTCCAGGTACCATACACTACCTATCATTGATGACACCATACATGTGATGAGGGAAAAGCCCATTTCGAATTGTGAGGCAAGAGCTTCACCTCATGTCACTCCTCTTGAGGGTTTATTACCGACCTTCTTGAGCAGACCCTTTGTGGCAAAATGTCCCAACTCATGACAATGAAATCCCTTGACTTTTGACATGTCCTTCTTCTTGTCTCCATGACAAGAATTCGAATTGGAATGGAATCTATTCCCCTTCCTTGTCTTTGCCTTACTCGCTAAGGCACAATTTTCGCCATCATTAGTTCTTGATGAGGATCTGTTTCTGGTATTCCTCCAAATCTCTTCCTGTACCAAATCTGACCATAGTTGTTCCCAATCTAGTAGCTTCTCCCTCCCATTGACAGAGTCCTAATAACTATGCGAACCCTTGGGAAGTCCTAGAAGGGCTACGCTCATCATATCATCCTCAACAACAGTGATGCTAACACTTCCAAGCTCATCCCAACAATGGGTGAACTTCGTCCAGTAATTTGGAATAGAGTCACCCTTCTCCATTTTGATCTTTTTGAGTTTGTCCTTCAGCGCCAATTTCCTATGGTCACTGCTATTTTGAGACAAGTCCATCAATGCCTTCCACATTGAGTATGGATTATCCTTTTCATGGAGACTCCAGACAATGTGATCTCAAACTCCCTCATGGATAATCCTTCTCGCTTTTGTCACACACTTTATCCATTCAGCCAGATCTTTAACATTCGATGTTGGAGGCTTACGAATGCTATGATCTCCAAATTTTTCATGGCTATTGTCTTTCAGTGTTGCCTTCGTCATGTCCTTCCAATAAATGTAATTTTAGATTCCCTCCAAGGCATACTCAAAATTTTCAACTTTTAGAAAGACATATTGTTGCTCTGAAGTATGAACTTCAAAATTATATTTTCACCTGCACACCAAACTTGAAATATCCTCTTCTATATTTTCTTAAGCTCTAATACCATGTATATTTTTCTATAGATTCAATAGCTTATGTGATATGCTAAAACACAAGACAAGGATCTACTATACTCTTCAGCGGAAACCAAAATTGATCAATGAAAACAATAAGAAGAAAGAGGAAGAATATCAATCACACATAACACAATATTTCTATGGGGAAAGAAATTGTTGAGAACCTCAACTATATATATCTCATTAATAAGAACATCTGAGAAGAAAATACTATGCTTGTTCATCCCGAATAATTCTTCCACTAGCAAAATCTAACTTTTTGCCTGACAAGCCATCTCAAGCCAACACTTAGCCAATTTTGTTGCCTGCTAAGCCCCTACTTCCTTGCTAATTCCTACAGAAATCATACCATATTTAATAGGGAAATCCACTCTACATAATTGCACAATGAAAACATATGTCCTAAACTGATTGCATGCACCATCTGTACGACTTGGAAAATTATAAAACTCACTATCCCTGAACTCTAATCTCAACTGGTTCTTCATCTGAACTAACATGCATGAATTATTTGTGAGTAAATCTTTAGTTAACTAGTGTGGTACTGGTGATGCACTAGTGCACTACTCCACTACTAGTTCCTCTAATAGTTAGAACTAGTTTAGCTAACTATAACTTAGTTACACTGAGTTATATAATTATAACTCTAAAGAACTCAACCTGGGCCCCTAAAATTTAGGGATCACTCTACATGACTCTAGATAGACTTCCAACTCAAATTTCCTAATTCAATTAAGTCAATTTAACTCAATTAACTATTACAAATTGCTATGAGAGTAGAATTATAATTTAATTCACAATTTAATTGAAGGATAAATTAAATTGGAATTTCTTGTTGCTATTTTTAACAAGTTTCCCTTTCAAACAGTCATGAAAACCCTAGATTTTCAACTAGATCTAGATCTATAAGATTCTCATTCAAATATGGACATGAGGGAAGTGTTTCAATTTTTTTTTAAAACCCTAGTCTAAGGGAAATCAGATATTATCAAGGTTCGAATGGGGGATTTGGTAAACTCGTTGCAGTTACAAATTTTTATTTATGTGGGGAGAGAACTGCAAAATGATAATCAGATGCAAGTTTATGGAATCGAACAAGATTCATCCATTTCCATAAACCTAAGGTTGTGAGTTGTTTATCCAAGATCCAGTAGTTCTAAGGGTCCTGTTTCATTTAAGGATGTAGTTAAAAGAAATGTAGGGACACAAAAAGACTCTAACCAAATACGTAATATTCCTAGTCCCTACATCATGGAACATATGAATTAGGTTTGACAAATAACCTTATTGAGGTTAATGCACTTTACACTAATTCTCATTCTGGAGCAGTTATGTGTAGATTCAATAGATTCTGTCACAAGTCAGAGGATCTACATCAGTGGGTTTTATCTACTCGAACCGCCAATTGTGATATTCATTTATGTTCCGGGGTTTTTTTTGTTGTAAAAATTGATACATTGAAGGATATGGATTTTTCCTTAAAAGAGGAACCATGGTTCTGGGGAAGTGCATGCCTTTTTATGACCCCATGGTTCCTAGTTTTTTTATGCTAATATTATGGTGGTTTCCAAAATGGTGGTTTGAGTCAAATTACATAATATCTCCTTATGTTTCTAGCATCACAAAGTATTAGAAGGAATTGGAAATAGATTGGGGAAGTTCATAACACTAGATCTGAATATAGTCGTAGAAGGAATTTTTACTTTTTCCATGATCTACGTATAGGTCATAGTAGAAGTTCACTAGACCACATACTTTTGCTTCATAATAGCTTACAATGGACCTAATCATATTTTTGTACAAACAAGACATTTACAAAATACTTGTCCTCGAGAAAAGAAAGATCCAAAAAGAAAAAGAAAAAGCAGGTCCAAAGGACATAGTCATGCCAATTTTCAGAACAACACATCTCTAAAGTGAAGGAAGATAATATAGATAATGCTACAAATATTATTGAGAATAATCCACAAGAAATACTAATGGAAGGAGGAGTTGAGCAAGCAAGAATTATGGTTCAAAATATGAACTTTAGTAAAGCAACATAAACTAAAATTCAACTGCAACAGAATGATCAGACGATTTCACCTGAAAAGGAGGCGAGTGGAAAAAAAATAACTCCTGCTCCAAAGAGTTTGAATTCATATAAACAAGTATTTGTGAAGATGGAAGAGAATCATATGGCTATTGTAACTCCCTCTCCTAACCTTGGTGGTTGGCGAAAAGTGGAGAAAAAGAAGGGCAAAAAAGGGTAGCGAAGTGCTTTCACACTTAGCTCCCAAATGTATTTGATATTTCTTGGTTGTTTTTATCTCTTTTAGCTTTATTTCCTTAGGCATCGTTCATAGAATGGTATGATCGAATGATTTTAGCAACTACAAAATGCAATTTTTTTCTTTGAACAAAACTGTGATTTTTCCTTGGGGGGAAATAATGTTTCAATTGCAAATATGATATTTCAATAGAATATTTTAGTTTTTGTGAAGGGAACATGTACAAAACACCACCTGGACACAACACAACTTTTACAACATGTACACAGCACCACATGCACGCAACACCACTCATACAATCATGCACACCACACCATATGTACATAGCACCACATGTACAAAATGCATGCAACACCACTTGTACATAACATTGCATTCCCAATGTGTACATATCATTATCTGTACACAACACTGCATATTCAACATGCCCATAGCACTATATGCACACACACCACATATACATCATGAAGACAATACAATATGTATACAACACACCATATGCAATATTCATACAACCCTATTTGTACCATCCTGTACATAACATTTCATAAATAGAATGTACACATGTTATGTATCCACAACACCACAAGTGCACACATCATAGATGCAACATGTACAAAATATGCATAACAGTAGTACCACACATCCAGAACCGCATTGACTCTAGCAAGAAACCCTACTTATGGTGTCTTATCCATGCTTGTCTTAGCATGTCGCAGACCACGCTACTTTCATTATGCTAGTGTATCCTTTGATATAGAATTTCCACAACATAGTCATAATATAATCACATAATATCAACTAATAACCACATGATACTGAGCCCATATATTTTTCATGACTACTCTTCCCACTTGATTCCTCATGAACCAGGAACCTCTTCATTCCATTCAGTTGTGTAAGCAATTATTCCTCCACAAGAATGATCCCTAAAAGGTCCTATCAGATAGTGGCATAGGTACATACATAAATACATATATAATCATTAGCATAAAACAATCATCACCTTGTCAGACAACAACATACATACATTCATGTATACATATATAAACATCAACATAATCAGGATCATAATATAATTACCAGATAACATAAGGTCTAGGTTAAAAGAAATTCCTTTATTCATGCAACACATGCGCAACATTGAGAACAATAGTTCCCAACATAGCCAAGGCATATGACACCTCAAATCCATTTAATTTACCTTTTCCTGTTACATTTCTCATGACTATACTACTACCGTCCATTTACCACAGTGGACCCAGCCAGTCTAATCGACTGTCATAGCCTTACCTTCCACTACACTTACTCATGCACTGAGCTTCATATGAATCTTACATTACCTTTCAGGTATGACATAGCTCTCCCCAACCTCCATCAAATTTCCTCTTTCCCAACCAATTACCAAGGCTCAAAAAATAAAAAATAAGACAAGAAGAAACCAAGAAGAAGACCATGAAAGCCCATAACAATATGACACTACAACAAAGAGGCAAGGCCTTGCACTAGACATAAAAAAAACTACAAATCAAGCTTAAAAGACCAAAACCACAAGACTGACACCGTGATTCAATCCCCATGGTTCCCAAGGAATGCTCAACCTGAACCATCTTCAAGCTTTCATGTCAACCTGTCTTGCCATGCAACTCCCTACAACATGTTTCCATAAACACATAATTGTCAATGTATAATTAAGCATAATAATAGACCAGTTACCTCATCTTATTGCGCCAAGCATGCTGCTTGCAACCAAACACATCCACGCCATCTCTCAAGGGACTTCAATCCTTTAATAGATCCATCTGTAGCGAAAGACTAGCTAATATACATTTCAAGTGCGTGTTCATGAATATAGCACATATCCACATAATTTCAAACAAAATCATGTTTAAGAATACTTCTCGTGTGCAAAGCACTCATTCATTCGAAATTAGGATTTCCAAACATAGCCAAAGGAATTCTTTCCCAATTTCTTTGTTTTACCTTTTCACCTTATTGGAATCAAGGCTTACTATATGTTATCACACCACCCAACTGCTAGTTATATAGACACATCAACTATTACCTTGTCATGCTAATACGAAGCATGTTACCCTGCAACGGCTCACACATTTCAACCAGATGTTCCAAATATCAAGACAATCATATCTATTAATTTGAAATCAATTGTTACCAAGACTAACAGTGATGTCATAATCCATAGTCAACTCATAGTCATCAGTCATAATACTACAACTATCACCTACTATACTCAAGTACATATCAACTATATCAACACATATATTTTAGTACAATCGTCTTAAAACAAGATCATTTGAACACATACTTGTATTATGCAATTCATCATTCATACCATGCTAAATAAATAAACTAGATGACATAATTGATAGTCAAGCACCAAATATATGACATAATAAATTAATACCTTAATGTATCTTTAGGGAGGTGATCTTGTCTGCACAATCAATCTAGTTAGCATGATATAACTTTACAACACATAAGTTCAAGTACTCTAAGATCATGATATCGATAACAATATCTAACTAACATGTTCACATCCTAAACTCATACACATATGCAAAGTCAATCTAGATTATTATGACACCATCTCACAAATATGTCAGTTCATACTTGAATATCACAACCATAACCATCTGCATAGGTCAAACTAGGTTAACACAATACATATACCATCAAGATCTTCAAGGAAATGAACATAACCATCACACATATGACCAATCCAAATTATAACATCAATATCTCAATGAAATGACCCTAATCATCAAGTTAATAACATATAACAACAATACACTATATATCATACTCATTAACAACATACAACATGATCATCAGGTTATCTAATATAAAACAACAATAGCAATGCATACAACTACAGATTACTATCATTCTTGACTATTTGACACATGTGCATATAACCACACTAATCATCTAACATATTTCATGAAGGTAACCATAACATCAAATTCATGTTCACAAACCTAATGTATATAACCCTAATGCATATAATAATCCTTAATTTACATACTTGCATGCCAAAATACACTACCTGTATGATGATTTTCTCTTATCCCAAAGTTTAATGCTACATCCTCATTATGATGATCTGCCTCCCTTTCTCTATCTCAACTAGCTCATTATCATCATAACAACCAATAGCATCATGATGACCTAAATTGCATACAATGACTTAACAAGGGTTGTTTGACCTACTATACATGCATAATCATAGCCATGACCATAGATTCATAACAACAACCATTACTGCATTGTCACATGTTCCAAAAATGAAGACATCATGTCTATTAATTTGAAATCAACATTCACCAATACTAACAACCTATAAGCATACCCCCTTACTATCCATTTTCCACACTAAGGTAGAAGGAGGAAGCTACTATAATGGCCCAATCTCCAATGCCCATTCATGGAGATGGGATCTCCAAAGCTCTACTAAATTTGACCACACTTGAAAAGAAATTGATTTTTATTTTTCATACATTTGTATGAGACTAAGTCAAAAACAATGCACTTATTCCACTTGTAACATACTAACTAAAAACATGCCACTTTTCCATTTCCTTACATGCAACATTTCAAATTCCTTGCATGCAACCTTTCAAATTCCCTACATGAAAATCTTCAAATTATTTGCATGCAAATAGGCATAGATCAACTCCATCCATATTATCATACTACAATACTATCCCATCCAAAAAGAATAACATTTTATTCAAACAATTACAATACTTTTACATTTTTGTTCAAACAACTACTATACTATTACATTTGCATGTAAGAATTTCTTCAAAAACTCTACATGAAAAGTAATATAGCAAACTATTTGCATACAAGTAAGCATATATCAACCATAGTTTTAAAAAACGGTTGTTTCAAAACGGAAACAGTCGAGTTGGTCCATTCCATTGCCCTCTGGAGTGACTCAGTACAAAAAACGGCTCGGTTGGCCGAGTTAGCCATGACTTGGCCGAGTCATGGCTGACTCAGCCAACTCGGCCATTTCCCGTACTGACTCGGGCGAGTCACAAACAGTGGCCTGTAACCCACTAAAACAACAATTTAACATTATTTTAATAAAATTTTAAGTGGTTTGCTGATTGGTTTGGACTTCAAGGTGTTTTATGAATTAGCTAGATGTTATATGGGGTCCATTTCCCCCTCCCAAACCATTTTTAACACACTCAAATGCTCTCTACTATTGATATGCTATTCAAATTTCATGGTAATGTTAATTTCTTAAAGTAAAAGTGACATTCTCCTTAATCTTCATTTTCATCCTTTGACCTAAATTTTTAACATTACCATGAAATGACTCAGGATGTTTGAGAGTGGTTTTGGCCTCATTGGATTTCATATGGAGAAAGTAGAATTTTAGATTTTATTCAAAATCTAGCAGACTTATCAGTTTTTCAGGATTTCAAGATTGGATGATTGCAATGTTTCCATTGAATTTTGTCATGTATTAGGGTATGAAACTCGTATTTAATCAAGAGCACCAATCCCTCTATGTACCTTGATGTTAGTGACATTGGTTGTCGAACTCCTCTGGGATTCGCTCCCAAACCAGGAGCTTCTGAAAATGTCGCTCCCGCTCTCGCTCCCATTTTCGCTCCTGCTCCCAAGTAACACAAAGAAGAGAAACCGTTTGGATCAAAAACAGTTAAATGATCTAGTTTATGTCCAATACAACCTCCAGCTCAGACGAAACCATTTTCTGAACAAAAGACCTGATTCAGATCCCATTGTGTTGGAAGACATTGATCCAACATCAGATTGGGTGGTGGAGAGTCGTCCAACAGAGTTTGATCCTGATAAGGATCTTGATTTAGATTTAGATATCGAGACATCAGTTGAACTTGAACATGTTGTTCAGTTGAATGCAGATCCCAATCCACCAGCCTCAGTGTCACAGCCAGCAAGGACTCCAGTTGTAGGTGCTTCCTCTGCTCAGCCACGACAGAAGCACAGCCGCATATCTACTCTAGCTCAGCTTGCATCTGCTGCAGTTGCACATCCTGCTAGTGGT
>APFE030663715.1:0-23354 GCA_000404065.3 Pinus taeda
AAATGAAGACAAGGGACTCAAAATTTCATCATGTATCTAAAATTTCAGATTCAGATAAGGAAAATCCAAGGATGAATGAAGGGACCCAACTAGCACTTGTAATGGCCACTCCTTCCTGGGGAGAATGGACAAAGGTTAAAAAGAATAAATGGAGAAAAGGGTAACATGCTTACCACCATTTTGGAGTTGTATTTTTGGTCTCTGTGATCACCATTTTTTATTGGCACGATTTAATGCATTATCAACATCTACAACATGTAATTTTCTTGTCATTATAAAATTATCATTTTTCCTAAGGAAAAAAGAATATATTAATTATAAATAATTATAAAAGAATATGATTTTCAAATACACATTGAATAGTATAGTGGTCGTTACAAAAAAAGATCTTTTTCATTCATGATGTCATGGTCAATTACCAAAACAAGCGAAATATTATTAAATTTACCATGGATAAGTTAATGCAAGCATTCAATTCATTTGAAGTGTATATCTTGCTTTGGATACTATGCATGCTTAAAACCATCATAGAAGTTATTTGTATCAAGTTTGTAGATAATTTGTTTAGTGGCCTTCCATATTGTATATTAAATAGATGTTAAAGTGAATTCATGTTGCCAATAATAACCAACATGAACTTTGACCTGGGCGTAAATAAATGTTTACTCTGCTCCACACTCTCCCAACTGATAGAGTCAGGACCACAACAGATGACTTTTTCTGAGTGCCTCAAACTAATTACTCGAGCGCTAGTATTTTGCCAACATCAGTAGTTTCTCAACACCTCCCGTAATCACTCATCGCCTTCAAGTCATCAGAAAATTCAAAAGTTGTACAACACGCCTAATAAGACTATGACATGCTGATTTTAAAAAATTCAATAGAAATTCATATAATTTGGTGAAGTGAAGAACATAAGAGATGGTGGCTCGGGTGCAGATGGGCTACAGCAAATGAGAACGAAGGAATTCGAATTTGCCACTTTTAACTTCTTGCCTAGATAGTCTACTTGCGATTGGCCATTATTGGAGGATGGGTTCTGAGCAATTGCCAGTGAGTTTTCCATTAATTATTATTGTTTTCTTTTTGTTTTATTAAATTCATATTAATAAAATGTTTTAGGGATTGCATTATGATGATTTATTGGGTGTATTTGATGATATTAGATTGATAGCTCCATGTCATTTTTTTGTTTGTAGATTTTATATTTGAGTTTGAATTTTATTTAAAGGGTTTAAGAAAATTTAATAGTCTATTTAAATTTTATTTAGGTTTATTTTTAAATTTCTAGAATCTCTTTTGTTTACACTTTCAATTTAAGTCTCCATAAATATTAGGTGAAAGCTATTTTAATTCTTTTCATTGCATATAATAATGTCATAGAATTTATTTTATTCTTTTCCCCATTTTATTGTAAATTAATTCTCAAAATTTTAACAATGTAATTATTTTTCTCTTTATTTATTATTAATACCTATTTTTTAATGTATTTTCATGGAGATGGAGAGTGAAGATGATTTAGAATTACAATTTGTAATTTTTTGTTTATTTATATGTAAGTTATATTATTATTTGTAAACAATCAAAAACTATATTGATAAGATTTGTACTTATTTTCACAGAGGGGAGTTTCCCTCTCTCTAATAGCTCAAGATAGCTATGGATATGGTTTTATGTGAGGTATGTCTAGTGCAATTATGGTTATTTTGTTCTTCTGTTTTTTTCTCTCTTCTTAAAGAAATTTACTGAAAAAAATTGGGAATGTAGAAAAATTTATAAAATGGTGATATTTTTTTTTAAATAAATTGATCTTCGTAATGAATGAACAATGAAACTTTAAACAAAATAAATAAATAATTAAATTGAACTTCCTTCTTCCACAATGAACTTGGGTTGTACAAATTCTCTTCCTCATTGATCAAACCTTAAGCTGCGTCAATCTACGCTTCATTTGATAGTCACATTAATCCTTCAATGGTGATGCATTTAGTGCCAAATTGGTCCAATCTCACACTTCCCTCAAATAGTCCACATGTGTCCAATACCAAACTTTGCAACCTGGACCTCTGATTCGACTAGCAAATCAAAATCAACAAGAGGATACACATACCTTTCTTTCCAACATACTCTTGGTCCTCTTGTCCTAAATATCTAAGCTTCTCGAGATATGGTTAGACCACACCATCAACCCTAAATAACTACTCCCAACTATATTTCCCTTCTCCAAAGAGATTCTCTTGTTTTGATCTCCTTTCTAGACTTCCAAAGAATTATTTTGGGTGTAAGAAAACTCCTCAAAATACCCTACAATTATTTGTATCACAACAACAAGTGATCTGAGCTATCTATAAACGAAGACACTATTTTTTATCTACCTCTCTCCTTGGAGTAACTGTTTCTAAGCTAGAGATGTTTTACAAGCCCTCTCGACCATCCAAATTATGCGTCCAACATGATGTTGTAGCAGCAATTCGTTGTGGCCTAAATAGAGATCCGAACACCGCACAAAAGTAGAAAAGAAAATTACTCAAACTTAGCTTAGAGTTGCAACCTTGTTCATCATGGCTATCCACACCGATACATAAGGGAAACTTCTGCACATATTGTGCCAAAGTCATCCTCCTTGTTAGCTAGTTAGCTACCTCAAGTTCACTATCTATCTCAAAGGTATACCTAATTTTATTTGCACTTCTGATGTGCTCTAAATGTGCAACAATTAACTTCTATTTATATGCACACAAATGGCTCCATGAGTTTTTCCTTGGCGCAGATTTTAGCCCAAGTTGACCCACCCAACTAGAAAAATTAACCACCAACCACATATAAAAATTAATATCTGTTATTAGAGACCTCTATTTTGAGTGAATTTAGCTAATCTTTTCTCCTCTAGATTCCCTCTAACACCTACAAGCGTCAAATCAGTCAAAGTCTAGTTTTTTTTTCCGAGTTAATTTAGGTACAAAACCCCAAGCTTGGGTTCCAATGCCATATCAATTATGTTGCTCTTCTTCATCCAAACATCCATCACTAGGGCTTCAATTTCTTCCCAAGCTACTAAATCTCAACAAACTCCTTAGATATAGATCCACAAGAGTTTTCATATTAGACTACAATTGACCATATGCTGATAGAACTAAGTCAATGGGCTAACACAATATTCCCAATTCCACCACAAGCTTGAGAAGGGCTGGGGGATATAATTTTATGCTTTTTAGACACTAAAAAATAAGAAGAAAGGAAAGAAAAATTAATACCCAAGGCCATTTAAATTTTACATCTAAGTACCTATCATAGAATCTTTTAAGAAGATTGCAAGTTAAGACTCACAGTGTTCGAACTTGATTCACACATCAACATATAATACCAGTTGACAAGAAATTCTAGTGGGTATTTAATTATAAGGCCCACAATAGCTAGATAATTTACACTCATTTTCCTAAGAAGTGTTGGAGCATACCCAAGAAAAGGGTATAAGTAGCAAAAGAGCATAGAATTGCAACAATTTTTAGCATCGCCTATTGGAAGAGATACCTTGTAGTAACTTGGACATGTCAAAGATGTATTCATTGAAATAAAAAGACAGAAAATGATGGTAGATTAGAAAATACAGAGACATCAACAATTCACTTCAACCAAAGTTTGCATATAAAATGGAAGTTCGACATAGACAGAATTGAGGACAATTGAGTGATTGCAATGAGAAAAAAAAAACTCTAGACATCAAATTTACTTCTAAATAACCCTGTGTGACTACCACAACAATTATTGAATAAAAGGATTATCAAGATAAAATTCCATTCATTCAGGTTGATACTCAGGAAGTCCCATATAATAATACTATGTGAGAATATATATTAAAGGAAATTCTAGAGAAAACTAATTTACAAACAGATGTTACCTCAACCTCACCTACAACTAACGAACAAGTTCCTATAGTAGAGTCAAATACACCCAACACTTGAGCTCCATAAATAAAGAAAGGCTAAAAGAAACATTTATTAAGAAACCTGACCAAATGCATGCTTGAGAAAAACAAATATTTGAAGCACTAGAAAATTCTATGAGAGAAACAAAAGAAAAATAAAAGAAGGATATTGGATAGTAGCAAGATTTAGTAGAGACAACAACAAAAAAAGGTATATCTAGTTAGAATGTTAGAACTGGGATATAAAGTGCAACTATTAGAACATAAATACTAGTTGATCAAGAATTGTTAAGGAACATATCACTAGCCAAAAAGGTAGAATATTTTAAATATTTAAAAGCATTTGATGCCCATGAAAGTATAGTTGTATGGAAATGGTCTATATTTTATCAACATCATCAACTTCTTGCACCAATTACTTATCAAACAACATTCCCTATGACTTCAAAACCAGCACATCTAATAACACAATCATCTCGATCATCGTCCTGACAATATAAATTCAGTTTCTTTGAGCTAAGCTTTTAGGAAGCAGTCTCTCTTCTCAACAACAACATCGCACTCGGGAAATTGAAGTTAAATGTTTCAATCGACCAGCCAAGGAAGGGAAAAGAATAATAATTCACATTTTAAATCTTGCAGATGTAATTCAAGAAGTTCTCATGACCCCAGAACTAGATCTCCTAATTAGCCAACCACCCTTCTTGATGAATTTTTATTTCTTTATAAATGTTTAGATTTTTTAATTTATGGTATATCAAATTTTGTAAGACTCCAAATCTTCCCTTCTTTGTCACAAAGAAGATACTAAGGGTAGGGGAGATGTTGGAGGGGCTAGTCGACTTACATGACGATCACAAGCAATTCTAGAAATGATATTATAAAGTTGATCAACTCTCTAGTTGAGTCAAGGTTCTAAGTTAGATAGGCTAAATTGCTTTTGACAAATTGAATTTTGTGACTATCTTGACATAATATATGTATATGTATATCTATCTATCTATCTATATATATATATATGTGTGTGTGTGTGTATGTTGGAAATGTATGCATCATTGTATCTTTTGTGACTAGCTTCTGAAGATAATATAATATAAAGTAACACTTTTTTAGTTCTTTGCTACATCATTTCTCTTCTTCTATTCCTACGTTCCTTATCTTCATGTGATTTCTTGTTTTCCTTTCTACTAGTAACTAATGGTCATTATCTGCTACACTACAAGTATATATCAAACTTTTTGGAATAATTTTCTAAACTATAAAATATTTTAGAATATTGGTGCATCTTTCAATGAATTGTAAAATGTTGTAAAATATTAGTGAATCATTCACTTTATGATAAAATCTTGTAATTTATTGGTGAATCCCTCATTTAATCTTTACATAAAGTTATTTTTCCTTATGATGCATTGATTCTCTCATAGAAAAATAATTATCCAATTAATTTGCTTCAAATAAACAAACATCATTAGGATTTGATGGTTCATCACCATCTATAAGTTATTTCAACTTCTTGGTGTGTAACTATTATAATAACTATTGTTTTTTCTTCTTCAGTCAAAACTCTAACAATTTTTTTATCAATACACAATTTTTTGAAATTACATAAATATGTAATGAAAGTTAATTACATATATGATAAAAAAATCAATTAACACAACTCATTATAAAGCCACAATTTTTGAGTTCAAAAATATAGCCTACAAAGAAAAATGTTCATTACTTAGTATAACATGTTACAATATAAGTATCATCAAAGGATTGAACTTCAAAAATTATAATACACTAAACAATCTCTCATCCTCCACTAATTACATGTATTTCATCTTTAGCATTTCCCTCAAAATTATAATTTCATTAAAGGAATGTTGTTCCCATGGAAATAGATCCCCCACAATGAAAACATATGAAGCTAGAGAATAGGTCATTATTCCATACAAATAGCCAAGTAGAACATATTTCCCTTTCCTAATAAATATTCTGAAACAAAATACAAGATAAATTGTGGATTCTCTAGAAAATGAAGAAGCTCATGTCATGCCAGAAAGTGAACTGGAAATTAATTTATTTTCCTTAAACCATTATATATATAAAAAATTAATGATAATTACGGAAAATATGCTAAATACCCAAAGAATAAACAAATCCATGTATGCCTATACATCCACCTCCTCCCTCGCTTCCTCGACCTATGCCTCCTCCTCCTCCTCCTCCTCCTCCTCTGCCTCCACCTCCTCCTCATCCTCCTTGTCCTCGTCCTCCTCCTCCACCTCTGCCTTCTCCTCCTCCTCTACTGCCTCTACCTCCTCATCCACCACCATCTCCACCTCCTTGACCCCTTCATCATCCTCCTCCTCCACCTCATACTCTGCCTCCACCTTCCCCTCCTTTTTCACTCATCCTCAACCTCCACCTCCACTTCCACCTCCTCCTCCTCCACCAGCTCCACCTATACCTCCATCACCTCCAATTCCACCACCACCTCCACCTCCACCACCTCCTCCTCCTCCCCCTCCTCCTCCTCCTCCAATTCCTCCTCCACCACCTCCTCCTACTCCTCTTCTTCCTTCTCCTCCCCCTCCTAATCCATCTCCAAATCCACCTCCTCCTCAGCCAGCTCCTCGTTCCCCTCCTATACCTCCACCTCATCCACCACCTCAAACTCTGCCTCTTCTTGCACCTCCACCTCCACCTCCACCTCCTCCCCCACCACCATCTCCGCCTCTACCTCATCCTCCTCCTCCACATCCACCTCCACCTCCTCCACCACCACTTCCTCCAACACCTCCACCTACACCTCCTCCTCCTCCACCTCCTCCTCCACTACCACCACCACCTCCTCCTCCTTCTTCTCCTTGGCCAACTCCTTCTCCAACTCCACCTCCTCGTCCACTACCACTTACACCTCCACCTCCACCACCACCTCCACCTCCACCTCCACCTCCACCACCACCTCTGCCTCATCATCCTTCTTCTCCTCCTCCTCCTCCTCCAGCACCTCCTCCTCCTCCACCTACTCTTCCTCCACCTCCACCTCCACCTCCACCTCCTCCAACACGTCCACCTGTGCCTCCTCCTCCTCCACCACTTCCATCTCCACCTGCTCCTCCACCACCACCACCTGACCACTTCTACCTCCTCCTCCACCACCTCCTCCTCCTCCACCTCCTCCTCCACCACCTTTGCCTCTGCCTCCTCCACCATCTCTGCCTCTTCCTCCACCACCTCAACCTCCACCCTCTTCCTCCACCACCTCCACCCCGTCCTCCTCCTCCTCCACCTTCTCCTCCTCCCCCTCCTCCTCCACCTGCTCCTCCTCCAATACCTCCACCTCTGTGTCCACCTCCTACTCCTCCTCCTCTTCCCTCTCCTCCTCCTCCTCCTCCTCCACAACCTGCTCCAGCACCACCTCTTCCTTAATGTCCTTCACCTTCGCTTCCTCCTCCTCCTCCACCACGACCACCACCTCCTACTCCTCCTCCTCCTCCACATCCACTGCCACCACCACTTCCACTACCACCACCAGCAACTCCACCTCCTCTTCCCCCAACTCCACCTCAACCCCTGCCTCGTAAAAAAACTTAAAAATAAAATAAAATTGCATATCATTTCATTCTCTTTATTTATAATACTTATTTATTCATTTTTTACTGTGATAATTCAGATATCATTATATACATGATAATATAACAAATAATGTGTATAAAAAATTTCAATATAAATAAGTAATTATGAGAAATCCAATTTAATTAATAAAATTTAATTTAATTTTCTAGTTTAAGTCAAATATTATTTTAAGACTTTCACTAACAAAGTTATGATAAATGTGATAAAAATTATGTATGGCCACTTATGATTATCAATATCAAAGTTGTAAGAGTGGTGAACATCAAAAGTAAACACCTAAAAATCCAAGTACAATGTAATTTAACATACAACATTCTTATCTTTTATTTAAAAAAAAAAAAGATTATTTTTCACATATTCATATTTATACACATTTATATTTAAAAGTATTAAAATATATTTTATATTTAAATATACAATTTAAAATGTTAAATTTAATTGTGTATTAAAAATTTCAAATATATATATGATATTATTCCATTTCCAATTCCAATAAAAAAAACTAAATCTATTTTCAAATAGAAATCAAAAGAAAGAGACATCAAAGTGTATCATCCACCCAAGAAACATTTCCAATCAGTCATTTGACAAACCCAGAAAGAGGTGAATGTTTGCATGAATTTCTATGAGTCTATGAAGTCAAAGTCATAATCTAGTTTTTCGGATGATAATTTTGAGGTTACGGGTATCTATGGTTGATGTTTGGGTAATCATAAGACAAAAATTGAGTGCACAGGATTGGGCGGATATAGTAATTGATGACGAATCTTAATGACGAAGTGTTCAGATTTTTTAATGTGTAAAGAAATGTATAATAAAACACCAAAAATATTAATAATTGATTCCCATAGTTGCAGAGAAATAATTATAAATTAGTACTCAACATTCCAAATATGGAAACAAAATTATCCATAAACTGTGCAAAGAAAATTATCCATAAACTCTATTTATCCCTAGCCGTAAAAAAAAGTTATAAACCATATTTTAAAACTATACGCGTGGCTTCAAATGTGCAAACAAAATTATCCATAAACAATATCCATATATTCCGTCTTACACACAATCTTCATATATTCCGTCTTACGCTCTTCATAGATATTCAGTCTGGCGCTCTTCATATATTCCATCAAAGATACAGATCAACACACTACAATTATATCATATATTCAGTCTCTCGCAATCTTCATAGATATTCAGTGTGACGCTCTTCATATATTCCATCAAATATACAGATCGAACACACGACCATCATATCATATATCCAGTGTAACGTTCTCGCAAAAAAATACAGAAGAAACAACATTGACGTACCAATGAAAACACTATCAATTGGTCATCAAGAAAATGAAGAAAATCATCCCATATTGGCACGGAGAGATTGCTATTGTGAAATCCGACTGGAAGGAACGGCTATGAATGAAACGGGTCGAATTCAAGAACGGCTATGAAGTAAACCGCTGCAATTCAAGAAGACAGTCATAAAAGGAAAAAGTTATCTAAATTTAGAAAGTGAAAAAATTACCTAAATTTAGAAAGTAGAATGTTAATTTTAGTGATAGCTTGAAAAAGCAAAAAATAATCTAAATTTAAAACGCAGTAAGCATACCGTGAAATTAAAAAAATACATACCAAAATAATAAACCTTTAAATTTTAAAGAAAAGTAAAGTAAAAGATTATAAAGTTAAACTTAAAAATATTGTTAATTGCTTTTGAGGTAAAAAATGGGTAATTTCAAACTAAGAAATAACAAATAGTTGATGTTAAAGAAAAAAATTAAAGTTAAATTTTAAAATAACATTTATTTTCTTTTGAAGTAAAAAATGGGAGTTTCAAAGTTAGAAAGACTTACCATTTAATTTCTTTTGTAGTTAAAAAGACAATTTCAAAGTTAAAAAAGTAATGGTGATATTTAAAAACGCAATGTGTAAATTGGTTCTTCAAAGTGCACATAATATGCAGCAACTTAATTCTTAAATCTTAAATGTCAATCCTTATCTCAGTGACTCACACTATCTAACTTGGTTTGAATTCACACAATTACCAAAAAGTGGTGAAAGTAACTACACATAAGTTTTTTGCTAAATAATAAAATTATCAAAATAAAATTTGAGGATAAGCTCTTAAATAAGAAAAAAATTATTAAAATTCATATGGCTTAATAACATTTTTCACTAGTAAAATATCTTTTTTAATAATAAATAAAATCATATAAATTAATAATGTCCTTCATTAAAGTCATATGGATTAATAATCCTCTTCATTAGTAATTAAAAATACTTAATTTATATTTTTTCTAAATACTTTAAGGTCGGAAAATTTGAATGATAAATATATAAATAAAATATTTATTTCAAAGTTTGAGATAACCTATCTTTTTCAATATTTCTAAGAGCCTTGCAAAACTCTAGGAGTATACAAAACCTAGCTACTAAATCACTGAGGGTTTTTTTAGTACGACCAATTAGTTATTGGATTAAAACAATAAGGGCAATCATAAGGAAACACATTGGGTTTACCAATAATATTTTGATCTATAAAAATATATATTAATATATGTATCGATAAATTCACTAATTATAATGAATTTTTTATTAGATATTTCTATATATTGGACTATATTAACCCCCACAAAATTGTTCCCCTTATTTAATATAACCTTTGACCACTCTGACCACTATAATATATGATGTAATATGTGCCCCTTAACTAAAAACCATTATGAATGTCAAAACACTAATATGACCCATAACTGCTAATTCACTCATACTCTTAGATAATTAAAAACTCTTCGATAATACAACTTCTAACCACTATTACTATTAAAAAACAATGAAACTTCATAATTCTTAAGGGACTAACTCTAACATTAATTAAACCATAGTGCACTATGATATTTAAAACACAATGAATTCTAGAAACTATGACCCCTAGTAAACTTTACGATCATGATATTGTAATTCTTGAAATTTTACAACACACATCAATTTTAATATCTAACACATTAACTATAACATTAAACTATAGCTTTTATGTATTAATTGGCATAAAACTCATAAAGTTGAATGAAATATAACTCCAAATTCAATCCCATAAGAAAGGAATATAATAATTGTTGTGTATTTTGGAGATAATACTTTGATTATCCATATTGACCCAAAAATCACTTTTTGTGAGCCAAAATATGGTAATGGTTTTGATTATTGATATTGACCCAAAACACACTTTTCGTGAGTCAACATATGGTAATGATCTTACGAGTACCCGTATTTCACCCATTAGATGATACAATGATGGTGTATATTTTGTAGACCATTTAAGGTCTTAATGTTGGTGTCTGAAATTGATCTCAACTATTATCCTTCCATCAATTAATATTAATCAAGTATAGATATGTTTGTTTCTATATTTAGTTATATGTATTTCAAATTTATAAAAATTCTAATTTTCTAAATTGTCTTTATATTACTATGATAAATATATGTACTGTTAAATTAAGCTTTTGATATCTCAATCTTTTTTCCTTATTTCTAAATATTTCCTAATGAGAGAGAGTCATTTTGCATGAATACGGAGAGTCTCTAACATTAAACTCACTATTCTACAATAATTTTGTCAAATGATCATGACCGGAAAAATATACAACTAGGAAAAACATATTGGTGACATGTTGAATATGAACCGGTATGAATGTGAAAATTATAATAAGTCCATTTGTTCCCCTCTATACTAATTTGGCTAGACATGAAACAAAATTCACTAGTTAGCCCTCTAGAAAAATTTAAAAATCTTCCAATAGATAGAGAGTACCTCACCACATACCATCATCGCACATTCAATTGCCCCTACAAATAATCTAAGTTCGGTATGTTGACTCTTTAGATGTAGACCAACAAGATATTTTGTATCAACCTACAATTGACCAAATACATATCTGATCAATTAATAACACAATATTCCTAATTCCACCACAAAATCAAGAAGAAAAAGGGGATATAATTTTACTCCTTCTGAATGTTGAACAAGAGAAAGAAAGGGAAGCATAATTATACACAACCATTTAAATTTGACCTCTTAGTCCCTGTGACATAATCTCATAAGAATATTGCAAGAAAAGACTCACGGAGTAGAAAAACAAAAGGGAAGTAAACGTAAACAATAAATGGGAATGAAATCATTCAAGGTATTCAACTAGAAGACCCACAACAACAATATAATCTACACTCAATTGCATGAATTTTTTTTGAGGATACCCTATAAAGGTTAGAAAAAAAAAACCTAGAAAATTAGAGAAATTTCTAGAATAATCTATTGAGCATGACGTCTTGCAGTTTCTTGGACATGGAAAATATGTATTCATTGAAACATTACTATAGAAAATTATGGTAGTTCCACAAACACAGGAACATAAACAATTGACACAAGAAAAACTCAACATAGAATGAAGCTCATCATAGGCATACGACCAAGGATAGTTGACTGAACCCAATAGGAAAAAAAAAATTGAACATGGACTTGACTTGTGATTCACCCCATGTTACTACGATAACAATTATTGAAAAAAATTATGGTTAAGATAAAACCCGATCCAAGGAGACTGATACGAACGAAGTTCCATCCAAGCATTTTAGCTTTGATGACATATTAAGTTGGATAGTAACAATATTCAGCTATAAAGAGAACAACATGAAATGAAGATTTGGTTGGAATGTTATAACTAGGAAATAGAACAACATAATATAAGCATTCCAATAAGAATTAATGATCCACCTTCCGTAGTCAACAATTAGTACATAAGTCGGTCGACCGCAAATTATATATGCATATAATTATGATAATCACCATAGTTATAAGTTAATTATTAGGTTGATGGAAGATATCTAAACCCCATGGAATATGTTGGAACACTCATAGTAATATTGACATATTTCAGTGCTAAAACGTTCCACTAATATTTTTTGTTGTTGTTGAAATATGCATGCAATTTTTTATTTTTTTATAATTAACCACAACATAATTTGTAATAAAGTTATAATTTCGATAATTTCTATTTTTTTTAATCTAGGAAATCTGATAGGAATAATGGGGTACCCATTTTGATGGTTATGATGGATTCAATTTTAGTTGTAGTTCAGTCCATTTGATTTATATGGCTTCCCTAGGTTTTCTTAATTTAATATTAATTTTTCTTTTAACTTAAATTGGAATAAAATTCCAAAATAGATGTGCCTATAATTACGCTAATAGTAAGAATAGATATTACATAGTTATAACTTAATTATGAGGTTGATCATAGATATTTAAACCCCACGGAATATGTTGGAATATTCACAGTAATATTGACATATCAATGATAAGATTTCTATCCAAATTAGGTATACTCTATCAATTTAATTATCTAAAATTAATTAATTTAATAAAATGACATTTCAACATAGATATTTAAAACCCATGGAAATGTTGGAATATTCACGGTAATATTGACATATCAATGATAAGATTTCTATCCAAATTAGGTATACTCTATTAATTTAATTATCTCAAATTAATTAATTTAATAAAATGACATTTCAAACACATCATATTGGGAATGTGGTATTTCTAAGCCATGGTAATGTAAGAGGAAATGTCTCCATTTAAAGGATTTTCATAATAATAGTGGGGTGAATCTACATGGATAAACATATTTTTATATATTATATAACACCAATAATAATAATAATAAAGATATAGTTTAGTTAACTTTTATGACTTTTTTTAATCTCGGTTAATACAATATGTATAATGGGGTTAGTGTTTTGATTCTTATCATATATTGTTGGCTATAGAAATTTTCCATCCATTTCATTATATGGTGACAATAGTTATAATAAAACAAGTAAATCATTTTATAGTCAAAATATTATATATAGTATATTTTAAATTAATTTTTAAACATTTTTTTTAATTAAATTGAGAAGGAATAGAAATCATAACTACATTTTGAATAAATCTCAACCTTCTATTAAAGACTAATATTAAAAATATTAATGATTGATTATTGAATCTCTAGCATCGACCTATTGATTTTTGATAATTAAATTAAAATTATAGAAATCCTATTATAAGGTATACACACCATCACATAACAAAAATTTCACAAATTTATTTATATGTATTTCAAATTTGTAAATTATGCATTCAATTTTTTTTAATCACTAATATTTACACACACAAACACACACACAAATATATATATATATAAATATTATATAATAAATTTGTAATACGCTTTTTTAATATATATTTTTAATCGAATCAAGGGCAAGTAAATGGAGTCTTTTCATTCATAGATATCCTCAAAGAAAAATTTGTTTCCTCAAAAACACTAAATTAAAAACATAATATACCCAACCCCTACATAGTGGAACAACTGAATCAAATCCCAGTAATGACTGTAAATCTACCATATACAAATGATTTGTGCATACCATATTAATCTCAAGCAGTACTATGCAGATTCAATAGTTTTTGGCCAAAACTGGTGGATCTCTTCCATTAGATATTCACTAATTGGACAATAAATTGTGAGATGAACCTTTGCTCTAAGGGTTTTTTCATAGTAAAATTTGCATCGTGAGAGGATTTTGAATATATATTACAAGAGGGTTCATTTTTTTGGGTCTCTATGGGACTTTTGGTCACCCCTTGGTTCCTAGATTTCAATGCGAATATAATGGTAGTATCTTGAATGTCTGTTTGGGTTAGATTGCATAATGTACCCCTACATGTTTTTCTCCATAAACTCAGAGAAGCCATTGGAACATATTAGGGTGATACATCAAGAAATATACACAAATGTTTGAGCAACAAATCTACACACTCGCCATAATTTATGTGGAGGTAGAATTCAACAAACGATTGTCGGATCATATTCTGTTTACGGACAACAAGAAGTGCTCATCACAGTTCCTAGATTTTTGGAACACAACATTTAGATGTTGAATAAGCCAAAAAATGAGACATCTTCAAATTCATGTCATGATGCCAAGAAAGTTTGTCAAAGGAAGAAGAAAGCAACCCAAGGGATGGCAATTCCCACAGAACTTTCCTGACGAAGAAGATGATGAAGAAGAAATGGATCCTCCTACCAATGAAGAAGCCCAAAATACACAAGAAAACATAGAAAAGGGGAGCATTAATCATGAAGTTTCAGGAACTCCAACAAGCACATTGAGGAAGGAGATGGTCCTTGTAGCAATGAAGACAAGGGACTCAAAATCTCATCATGTATCTCAAAGATTGGATTCAGATAAGGAAAATCCAAGAATGAATGAAGGGACGCATATAGCTCTTGTAATTGCCACTACCTCCTAAGGAGAATGGAGAATGGTTAAAAATAAGAAATGGAGAAAAGGGTAACATGTTTACCACCATTTTGGATTTTGGTCTCTGTGATCACCAATTTTGATTGGCATGGTTAAATGCATTATCAACATCTACAACATTTAATTTTTTTGTCATTATAAAATTATAATTTTTCCTAAGGAAAAATAATATATCAATTATAAATAATTATAAAAGAATCTGATTTTCAAATACACGTTGAATAGTATAGTGGTTGTTACAAAAAATACCTTTGTCATTCACAATGCCATAGTCAATTACTAGAATAAGTGAAATCTTATTAAATTGAGCATGGATATGTTAATGCAAGCATTCAATTCATTTGAAGTGTATCTCTTGCATTGGATACTATGGATGCTTAAAATCATAGAAGTTATTCGTACGAAGTTTATAGATAATTTGATTAGTGACCTTCCATATGGTATATTAAATATATGTTAAAATGTATTCATGTTGTGAACAATAACCAACAGGGTGAGGTACAATAAGTCTACTGGACTTTTACTATGGTATAAATAAATGTTTACATATTTCTTTTGGACTTTTAGATGGGCGTAAATAAATGTTTACTCTACTCCACACTCTCCCAATGGATAAAGTCAAGACCACAACGGATGACTTTTTTTGAATTCCTCAATCTAATTACTCCAGTCCCAGTATTTCGGCAACGTCAGTTGTTGCTCAATGCCTCTAGTCGTCACTCATTGCTTCTGAGTCATTAGAAAATTCAAAAGCTCCACAACGTGCCTAATAAGACTATGACATTTTGATTTTCAACAATTCAATAAAATTGTTGATTTTCAACTATTCAATAAAATTCTTGATTTTAAACAATTCCATAAAACTGCATATAATTCGGTTGAATGAAGAATAGAAGAAGTGGTTGCTGGGGTGCGCATTGGCCGCAGAAAATGAGAACGAACGAATTGGAATTTTCTACTTTCAACTTCCCACCTAGATAGTCTACTTGCCATTGGCCATTATTGGAGGATGGGTTCTGAGCAATTGAAACTGAGTTTTCCATTAATTATTATTATTCTCTTTTGTTTTATTAAATTTCATATTAATAATTTGTTTCAGGGATCTATTAGGTGTATTTGATGACATTCAATTGACAGTTGCATGTCATTTTTTGTTTGTAGATTTTATATGTGAGTTTGAATTTTAGTAAAAGGGTTTAAGAAAATTTAATAGTCTGTTTAAAGTTTATTTAGGTTTATTTTTAAATTTTTATAATCGTTTTTATTTACATTTTCAATTTAATTCTCCATAAATATTAGGTCAAATCCATTTTAATTCTTCCCATTGCATATAATAATATGATAGAATTTATTTTACTCTTTTCCCCATTTTATTGTAAATTATTTCTCAAAATTTTAACATTGTAATTATTTTTCTCTATATCTTATTATTAATACCTATTTTATAATTTTTTTGCATAGAGATGGAGAATGAAGATGATTCAGAATTACAATTTGTAATTTTTTGTTTATTTATATGTAAAATATATTAATATTTGTAAACAATCAAAAACTATATTAATAGGAATTGTATTTATTTTGAGGGAGGGGAGTTTCGCTCTCTCTAAGACCTAAAGATAGCTATGGATATGGTTATATGTGACGTATGTCTAGTGTGATTATGGTTATTTTGTTATTATGTTTTTTCTCTCTTCTTAAATAATTTAAAAAAAAAATTGTGGAATGTAGTAAAAATTATAAAATGGTTATAATTTGTTTAAATAAATTGATATTGTTAATGAATGAACAATTAAACTTTAAACAAAATAAATAACTTGAACTTCTTTCTCCCACAATGAACCTGGGTTACAACTTCTTTTCCTCATTGATCAAACCTTAAGCTCCTTCGATCTATGCCTCATTTATTAGTCACCTTAGTCCTTCAATGGTGATGCATTTAGGGCCAACTTGGTCCAATCTCACACTTCCCCCGAATACTCCACATGTTTCCAATACCAAAATTTGCAACCTGGATCTCTGATTCGACTAGCAAATCAACATCAATAAGAGGATCCACATACCTTGCTTTCCAATATACTCCTGGTCCTCTTGTCCTAAAGATATAAGCTTCTAGAGATATGGTTAGGGCACACCAACAACCCTAAATAGCTACTCCCGACTATGTTTCCCTTCTCCAAAGACATTCTCTTATTTTTATTTCCTTTCTATATTTCCAAAGTATTATTTTGGGCGTAAGGAACCTACTCAAAATACCATACAATTCTCTGTCTCACAAAAACAAGTGATCTGAGCTATCTAGAATGGAAGACACTTCTTTTCAACTACCTCTCTCCTTGGAGTAACTATTGCTAAGCTAGAGATGTTTTACAAGCCCTCTTGACCATCCAAATTATGCCTCCAACATGATGTTGTAACAACAATTCCCTGTGGCCTCAATAGAGATCCAAACACCACACAAAAGTAGCAAAGAAAAATACACAAACTTAACTTAGAACTACGACTTTATTCATCATGGCTATCCACACCCAATCATAAGAGAAATTACTTCACATCTTGTGCCAAAGTCATCCTCCTTGCTAGCTTATGAGCTACCTCAAGTTCACTATCTATCTCAAAGTTATACCTAATTTGATTTGCACTTTGGATGTGCTCTAAATCTCCAACAATTAACTTCTATTTATATGCACACACGTGGCTCCATGAATTTTTCCGTGGGGCATACTTTAGCCCAAGTTCACCTGCCCAACCAGACAAGTTAACCACCAACCACATATAAAAATTATTATCTCTTATTAGAGACATTATTTCGAGTGACTTTCAGTACCCTTTTCTCCTCTAGGTGTCCTCTAACACCTCACTCAAAGTCCAGTTGTTTTTTCCCAATTAATTTTGGTGCAAAACCCCAAGCTTGGGTTCCAATGCCATATCAATTATGTTGCTCTTCTTCATCCAAACACCGATAGCTAGGGCTTCAAGCTCTTCCCGAGCTACTAAATCTCATTAAACTCTTTAGATATAGAAACACAACGGATTTCATATTAGACGACAATTGAGCATATGATTGGAGAACTAAGTCAATAGGCTAACAAAATATTCCCAATTCCACCACAAGCTTGAGAAGGGATAGGGGATATAATTTTACCCTTTTTAGACACTGAAAAATAAGAAGAAAGGAAATAAAAATTATACCCAACACCATTCAAATTTTACATCTTAGTACCTATCATAGAGTCTTCTAAGTAGATTGCAAGTTGAGACTCAAAATGTTCGAAATTGATTCACACATCAACATATAATACTGGTTGAAAAGAAAATTTAATGAGTATTTAACTACAAGGCCCACAATACTGATAGAATTGAGACTCAATTTCCTAAGAAGTGTTGGAGCATACACAAGAAAAGGGTAAAAATAGCAAAGAAGCATAGAATTACAACAATTTCTAGCATCATCTATCGGAAGGGACACCTTGTATTAACTTGGACATGTCAAAGATGTATTCATTGAAATAAAAATTTAGAAAATGATGGTAGATCACAAAATAGAGGAGAATCAACAATTCACTTCAACCAAAGTTATCATATAAAATGGAATTTCGACACAGACAGAATTGAGGACAGTTGAGTGATTGCAATGAGAAAAAAAATATCTAGACATCAAATTGACTTCTAATTCACCCTGTGTGACTACCACAACAATTATTGAATAAAAGGATTATAAAGATAAGGTGTCATCCAAGCAAGCTGTACTCAGGAAGTCCCATATAATAATACTATGTGAGAAGATATATTAATGGAAATTCTAAAGAAAACTACTTTACAAGCAGATGTTACCTCAACCTCACCTACAACTGACGAACAAGTTCCTCTAGTAGAGTCAAATACACCCAACACTTGAGCTCCATAAGTAAAGAAAGGCTAAAAGAAACATCTACTAAGAATCCTGACCTAAGGCATGCTTGAGATAAACCAATATTTGAAGCACTAGAAAAATCTATGTGAGCAACGTAGAAAAAAATTAAAATAAGGATATTGGATAGTAGCAAGATTTAGCAAAGACAACAACAACAAAGGGATATTTAGTTAGAATGTTAGAACCAGGATATAAAGTGCAACTATTAGAACATAAAATACTAGTTGATCACCAATTGTTAAGGCACATATCACTAGCCAACAAGGTAGACTATTTGAAATACTTAAAAGCATTTGATGCCCATGAAAGTATAGTTGTATGGAAATGGTTTATATTTTATCAACATATTAAAGTGCTTGCACCAACTACTTATCAAACAACATCCTCTATGGCTTCAACACCAACACATGCAATAGCACAATCATCTCGATCATCTTCCTAATAATATAAATTCAATTTCTTTGATCCAAGCTTTTAGGATGTGCTCTCTCTTTTGAACAACAACATCACACTTAGGAAATTGAACTTGAAAGTTCCAATTGATCGACCAGGGAAGGGAAAAGAAGAATAATTCACATTTTAAATCTTGTATATGTAATTCAAGAAGTTCTCGTGACCATGAAACTAGATCTCCTAATTAGCCAACCACCCTTCTGGAAGAACTTTTATTTATTTTTTTTCTAAAGCAAGTATGGATCCTTCTATTCCAGAAAACCAAAAAGATAGTGTACAGTTTTACATGCAGCGAGAACCTTAAAGTTTCACAAAGAATCTCGAGCCCATGGAAAAATGAACAAAAATGCCACCTGGCTACCGACAAGCATGAGAACCAACTAGGATCGCTGCTTTAGAGGAAACCCTATTCATCTGAGTCATCCAATAAAAAGGCAATAAGATCGACAGATGAGGAGGATATTGCTCCGTAAAAAAGTCCAAAGTATAAAAGTCTCGCCTCCCAAGATGCACGAACCATCGCAACCATTGATTGTTGTTGACTAGATCCAATGGATGATGTCGATATCACATGGGATAATAAGGGTCGATGCTAGTGAGAGGGGAAGAGCGGTTATTGGAACCCTCTCCCTGCGACGTGTTGGAGGGAGAATGGCATCGCGACATTTTCATCAAAACTGCTTTCCAAGAAAACACTGTGCGATCAACCAGAAACTACCTGGGGGGTGGTAAACCATGCCAAGACACCAAATTCTTGAAGGCCCGCCCACTGGAAAACATAGGGCTCTTTCTGCATTTGTGGATTATCCTTGCTCAAACCTGAAACCCTAAATATATAAGGGGTTTGTCATTAAACGAAGAATTGACAAACTCGTTTTGATCCACACGGTAAACAAAGAGCATCCTCTCATTTTCTTTGGGAGTATGAGCAACCAGACTGTGAATCCACTACAGAACATAACTGTCTATCTGATAATGATGACACAAGTTGATGTTGAAATGAAAGGTTGAGTCAATTTGATCCCTGGTCCCAGGCTCTGTCTTTAAACTCCAGCTTACCATTATCTGCATGTTCCTCAACAACCATATTTAACCTGCTTTGCGACAGTTCATTCCAATTTGATGTCGCTCTGATCTCTATACTGATAACACCCTGGTTCGCGAGCAAATCAGCCACTTCGCTTGCCAACTTGCAGACATGCTTGAAGCTAACAGTATGGAGGCTTTGAAGGCAGTTTTGAACCCATTGAAATCCTTGAATTAGTCTCCAATTTTTTGAGACTTTTTTTGGCTTAGAAACCGCGCTCATTTTCTTGAATGAATTGATAATAAGTTTAGAGTCAGCCTCCACTATCACATTTTGTCTATTGTCCTGACTCAGGAGCTCTAAACATTGTTCCATAGCCATCAACTCTTCCAATTTATTAGTGGCATGTCCCAAATGATAGTGGAAAATGAAGAGGACAATACCTACCTCATCTCTAAGGACCCCTCCATAACAAGTTTCCCCTAGGTTGCTTTTTGAGGCTCCATCTATGTTGTATTTCAAATATCCCTTTGGAGGAGGGTGCCAAAAATCCTTTGCTTCCCTCGAGGAGATTGGGTTCCTATCTAGACCCTGAGGAGAGATGCCTTGCAGGCCCAATGCACAAATAATTCTTAGGTCAATAGCTGAAGGAGGGTTCTTGGGGATGTTTCGAACTATGGTGATAACCATTTAATTGAGCTGTTTTAAGATCAGCTCAAAAATGCATTTGGAAGTTCTCTTTACTTCTTTAAAGATTCGGTTGTTCCTTTCTTTCCAAACATTCCAGACAATGAAGCTCGGAAAAAGGGCCCAATCTATGGCTAGAACTTCATTGTCTGTAAAATCCTTTCTCCAGTTGATGAGGGTGTTGCAGATGTTATTTTTGTCCATATCCGTCTGTTGGAAAATAAAAGCAAAAGAGTCCCACAGACTACAGGAGAACATACAAATGTTGAGAAGGTGATCCATTGTTTCCTCCTGCCCATCACAAAGCCGACATCTGGAAGGTCCCAGAATCCCCCTTTTCCTGATATTGTCCCAGGTTAAAATTTTCCTGTGCTCAACGAAAAGAAACCCTTAGACCTAAGGTGAAGATCTATACTTCCTTTAGGTTTCTAGCGGTATCTGATCCATGATTGAAGAGCTTTTTAAGTGGGCCATAGTCCCATGAACTTGCAGATGATGGCATATATCCCCATATGTTCCCTGTATGCCTGCAGCTACGAATTATTTAACACCACCCTGGGAGTTATGTCTGTTTTGGCTTTGCAGGGTCCCTTGTGTTTCGTGTCTTTAATTTCCTGTTGTTTGTCCTCTACCTCCTTGTCGTTTGTGTGATATTGATTATTTTCTATGGGTTCTACTGACCCCACTTCTGTGCTCTTCTCTCCTTCCACCCCTGTTTCCCTAACATCTTCGAGAGGCTCTTTCCCCTTGCTGGCCAGGGCCTTCCTGTAGGAGGGAGTGGAGATCCCTCCTGGTCCACCCTTCATAGGCATTAAGAAAAACCCCTATGCACATTGAACTAATATTGTTCTTCCCTCTGTTCTCTTGTGCCTCATGTCAAAAAGCATTCTCCAAATGTGATCTTCCTAGAACAACTTTTATTTCATTATAAGGATTTAAATGTTTTAATTTATGGTGTCAAATTTTGTACAAATTTTGTAATACTCCAAATCTTCCCTTCTCTATCACAAAGAAGATATTAAGGGTAAGGGAGATGTTGGAGGGGCTAGTTGACTTAGTTGATAATCCCAAACAATTCTAGAATTGATATTATGAATTCGATAAACTCTGTAGTTGAGTCAAGAGTCTAAGTTAGATAGGCTAAATTAGTTTTGATAATTCAAATTTTTGTGACTATCTCGACATAAGATATATATATATATATGGAAATATGGAAATGTATGCATCATTGTATCTTTTGTCACTGGCTTCTGAAGAGAATATAATATAAAGTAACACTATGTTATTTCTTTGCTACATGTTTCTCTTCTTATACTCCTATGTTCCTTATCTTCATGTGATTTCTTATTTTCCTTTCTACTAGTAACTAATGATCATTATCTAGTGCACTCCAAGTATATATCAAATTTTAGGGAATATTTTACTAAAATATAAAATATTGTGAAATATTGGTGCATCTTTCAATGAATTGTAAAATGTTATAAAATATTAGTGAATCATTAAGTTAATTATAAAATCTTGTAATTTATTGGTGAATCCCTCATTTAATCTTTACATCAAGTTATTTTTCATTCTTATACATTTATTCTCTCATAGAAAAATGATTATCCAATTAATTAGCTTCAAATAAATAAGCATTGTTAGGATTTGATGGTTCATCACCATCTAAAAGTTTTTTCAACTCCTTGGTCTGTAACTATTATAGTAACTATTGTATTTTCTTCTTCAATCAAAACTCTAATAATTGTTGATCAATACACAATTTTTTGAAATTACAGAATGAAAGTTAATTTTCTATATGATAAAAAAATCAATTAACCCAACTCATTATAACGCCACAATTTTTGAGTTCAAAGATATAGTCCACAAAGAAAAATGTTCATTTCTTAGTATAACATGGTACAATATAAGTATCATCAAAGGATTTCAACATAAAAAATGATAATAGAACATATTTCTCTTTCCTAAAAAAAATTTTGAAACAAAATACAAGGTAAATTGTGGATTCCCTAAAAAACGAAGCAGCTCAGGTCATGAGAGAAAGTGAATTGGAAATTAATTTATCCTTAAACAATTAGCTGTATAAAAAATTAATGATAATTATGGAAAATATGTGAAATACCCAAAGAATAAACAAAGCCATATATGCCTTGCCTCCACCTCCTCCTCCACCTCCGCTTCCTCCATCACCTCCTCATCTTACTCCTCCCCCTACTCATCCACAACCACCAACACATCCTCCTCCTCTTCCTCCAGCTTTGCCTCCTCCTCCTCCTCCACCTTCACCGCCTTTGCCTCCCCATCAACCACCACCTCCAACTCCACCTCCACCTCCTCGACCCCCTCCTCCTCCTCCTACT
>APFE030663725.1:9606-34950 GCA_000404065.3 Pinus taeda
TCTAAAACACTTGATTTCTTGTATGGTAAATGCATGTTTAGAGAAGGATTGCTCTTAATTGTCTTGTTTGTCACTAGAAAGTCTTAGGCTTCTAGGGAGGTTGATTTTGTCCGCAAGATTAAGTCTTTCCGCATGACATAGACCAATGGTAATATGACCGGTGAATAGCATAACCCAACCTGACTCAATCGTGGTGATGGAGTGAAAGTGTCATGTTCAAGAGCAACTTGCTACCAATAAAGTTTCTTCAAGTTTTCTTCCCAATTTTTCCCCAGTCATTGCTGACCAGTACCTCTTTATTTTTATGAAGCTTGAGGAGGATAACATATGCTTTTTCTATAATTTTCCCTTTGGTTAAACCCCTCGCTATGTTTTAACAAGCCTAACGACAGTGAAACTCATTCTTGTCTGTATGGACAAGTTTGTCGGTATTGGTTTTAACGAGTTTAATGACAAAGACAACTTGGTCCTTTTTCAATTTTAGAGAGTATAAAAGGGACGGGAAGGAAACTCCAGTAATAATTTTTCATCATATAATCCCTTAATTCCAAAAAAGTATAAAATAATACAAAAGGGATGAATTTTTTATAGTTTTAACTAGCTGAACGAGACAAGTGCTCGATCTTTTTGTGTAATAATCCCCCAAGTCCAAAAATATTAAAATCTAGAGGAGGGATAGCACTTCTGATAGTTTTAATGAGCTGGAGAGGCCAATTGCTCGACAATCTTTTCATATTTTACGAGTCAGATGAAAAGAGCTTAAAGGAGACTCATTTTTGAAGAATGAGTGATATTTTTGGGTAGCAGCTAGTTCCAGGTAAGGTTTGGAATTTTTCAATCATGGCAATGTTACAAGCATGGCTAATAGAACCACTCATCGCAGTTGTTCCTCAAAAGAGTAAACAATCAAATGGAGGCATATGATCGGCTAAAACAGAGTGGAGGTGATGGTAAGAACATGAGCAAGGCTCAAAAGCTTATGATAATGCATTCACAATGGTTATTTACCAGATATTGGTTCATTTTTTAATGAGATTAAAAATTGGTGGAACATATGCTCATTGCTTAGGTTTAATTTTTAACGAGCTTGAACTTTGCGTAAAACTACTTGTGATAATGGTCATTGATATTCGATTCACCATTAACACTATGTTCTTTCGATGACCATACTACCTGTTCAATTGCTCCATAAAACTGATTATAAATAAGAATACATTCTTGAAAAATCAGTTAAAATACTAATACCTTACTTGAATTACGTGAAAAGTAATTTAAAAGTAGTTTTTACCCCTCATTTTACCATTTCATTTAAGTTCAAGATTGTTGGAGCTTTGGAGGTGTTTTCGAACTTGATTTTCACTAGCTAATTCTAGGAGATTCTATGGATGATTCTTTGCACCGTCTGGATCAGGTAGGAGCTAAACTTGAGCTCTTTAGTTGCATTCCTTCCTCTTTGAATTTTGAGCATGTTTCCCTGCTTTTCTAAGCCTTTAGGGATTGAAAAATTCATTTTGTCCCCATCGCACCTTGTGTATATCGAAATGTTCGATACATACTGGGTTAGCCATTGGCCAGTTAGTATGCATCTCACCCAGTACATAGCTGGGGTGCGATGGACATAAGGAGGGAAACTTGTGCACTGTATTTCATGGAAATTTTGCCTGTTTTTTGCCAAATCAGGATCTTGACTCTTCTCTTGTTTGTTTTTCAAAGATTCATCGAAGCAAAATGGTTGTTACATGGTGAGAACGCAAGCATGAAGAAGAGGACATGGTTTCTTTACATGATCTGGGTATGGTAACTGCATTACGGAATTGTGGTTTGTGAAAGTTCTTCCGCATATCTAGCATGAGGCAACAAATCAACTTGTTGCAATATTTCCTTGATGCATGGGATCTTACCAACTAGGTGTTCCAGATCATATGAAAATCCATCCCCTTGACTATTGTGGACATCTACTTTTTGACTGGTTTATCGAGGCATGGTGCCCCTCTCTCACTATCAGGTTTCGCCAGTGGGGGAAAATCCATGAGGGATTATATTCGTTGATACTGTAAAGAAGGATCTTAGCTGAACAGGGAAGGCAAGATCAACATCTGAGATGTCACTAATTGGTCCTTAGGGACCATCTTGTTCACCTTTTCTAGACTGGCTGGTAGTGCTGCTCTTCACTTGGCCAACAGGTCCTATATGTAGTACGCCTTGGAATGGCTTGAACCAAAAGTGTTCAACAGGTGTGATGCAGTGCTTCTGGTGAAAAAAGAATAGCTTACCAAGGTGAAAAATGGATGATCTGATAACTTTGGCTATGGTTCCATTTTGACCACTTTCGGCTTGGAGAAGATCCCACTGATGCAACCACATTACATTTCACTTAGTTTGCCGCCCCCGACTGAGCCACTGATGCAGAGATGGGTTGGCCTTATGGCCTAACATGTTGGTCAGCCGCAGGTTTCTTTATCTGATGCCTTCTTCGAGTGGTTCAATCGTCAGGAGATGGTTTATGCCGAGTGTCCATTGTTAGTATGGATTTCTAGGGCGACCCAGATTTGGCACTGCCAGCTGGTGAGTGGTGGAGTGTTATAGGTAAAATCTCTGACCATATCCTTGTTTATTGCTTTTATAATGTTCTTGTGCTCTCTTTTATCAAGACTAATCAAAACTCATGTGCTTATGCAGATATCGGACTAGTGCGACCAGTAGTGCGCCTGAGAGAACCAGCTGCCATTCTAGTAGGAGAGGCTGTAGCTAGGGCTTGGATGTGGCCGAGACTCTTGTAGTACTACAGGATCAGATCAAAGGCCTCACTCTTGGTATACTGGATGTGAGGACTAACGAGCTGCCTTTGAGATTACAACGACATACTACTGGCGTGCCAAGTCGATGGACAAGGCTTTTACACATGATTGCACAGGCACTGACTTGTTATCACCAACACCATTAGATTAGGGTACCCCCTAGAATTTTGAGTTTTTGGGTCATTTGACCGATTTTGTCTTGGACACAGAACACTATGTGTAAACCATAAACAATTATATATATTTTTATTTTCGGAGCTTTATTTTGGTTAAGTTGTATGATCCTGATGCAAATATTGATGAAATGCTTCTCTTTTATAAATGTCACAAATGTTTATCTAACACATAATTTGCCAATGAATCTGTTAATGTGTTTAAGTTTATGGAAATATGTTGATATCAGATAGAATCGAACTGTCTTTCCAAAATATTTACCCTTAGGAACATGCGAGAGATAGTTGGATTCCACACAGAATAGATGCTGGTGAGTTGTAGAATGACGAGTTGTGGGTCTAGCCTGACAATAAGTCAGCATATGCCATGTGTAATGGAATCAGAGAGGAGCTCTATCAATGCACTGTATTTACGTTGTTGTTCGTTGATCGACCAATACATACCCCTCTGAAACTCACCAACTCACTGCTTGGATCGAAGATGGCCTAGGCTGCAGAGGATAGGTTCTGCAAACGACGACTGGCTCCATCAGCATATCCAACAAATTTTTCAAATAGGTTCAACATCTGCAACAAATGAAAAAGTGGATTACCAAACCAAAACGATTACCCTTAACGAAAACAAAAATGTAACAAAAGCATATGAAGAGGTTACTATACTGGGTCAAGCATAGTAACACTTAAGGTACAACCTGTTTCGAGGTTGCAACAGTGGAATCTTGTCATAGTTCACTAACTCATAGGCTCCTTTTGCTAACACATGCTTAACATTATAGGGGACCATCCATAAAGACTTGAACTTACCTGCTCCCAACTTATCGGAATCTTGGTCATAAAGTAAGACCAAATCACCTTCTTAGAAGACACGGGGTTTGACATTCTTGTCAAACTGTGCATTGACTTGTTTCTTTTGTGCTTTGTTAGCCAAAGTGGCATCACGATGGGTTTCATCTAGTTGGATTAATTCCAAGAAATGAGCCTCTTCTTCTTAAGTTCTAGAGAGAAGATCAACCGTGAGTTCGAGGGATGAGATTTCACACTGAACTGGTAAGATTGCTTCCAAGCCATACACCAGCTGAAAGGGTGTAAACCCACTCACATTGATGTCTGGTATGGCCACAAGGTTGAGTACAGGATTAGGTGCCAACTCCATTTATGGACTCTAATCATCCTTCGTAGCATGAGCTTCAGGACTTTGTTGATTGCGTCAACTTGCTCGTTAGCTTGCGGATAATACGAAGTAGGGCTATCGTGGGACATTACTAATTTGGCAGCCAACTCAACCATCATGTGATTGTGAAAATGCGATCCATGATCTATGACTATAGCCCGTGGAACACCGAATCTAGAAAATACATGATTGAAAAAGAAAAGAGCAATCGTTTCGTCGCTATTGTTTAATGTAGGCATCGCCTCAGCCCATTTCGTAAAATAGTCAACTACGACTATGATATACCCATGCCCCCTAGCCGAGGTGGGGTAACATGTCATGAAATCTATGCCCGAATTGGCAAATGGTCCAATAGAGACTACTGGCCGCAGAGGTGCAGGTGGTATTCTGGTTTTGTGATCAAATTTTTGACAAGCATGGCAACTTCTGACTGCGGTTATGCAATCCTTGAACATTGTTGGCTAGAAGTATCCTACTCATAAAATCTTTGGTGTTGTGGTGTAACCATATTGATGCCCCCCACATGTGCCTAAATGACAATCATTCAGAACTTTTTTGGCCTCCTCATGGGTGAGGCACCTCTGTAGAACTGTATCGATACCACGACGATAAAGTGTGTCACCAATGATCATGTCGTCTTTTGATTGGTATCGAGTACGTTGTTGCTCTGAGCGAGAGTATTAGACCTTTATGTTTAGGTCTGGAGATAGATGATTATATCTCCATACTTCATATCGCTTGTAGATATCAGAAACGAAGATTCATCCACGATTGTTTCTTTGGATGTTGAATCGTTGGATAATGATGGAAAGTCACATAGTAAGTCCGCGAAAACCAGGGCTTTCTTTGATTTGGATTTTACGAATTCCAGATCAAAATCTTGTAAAATTGCTATCCATTTGGAATATTTTCCCCTCAGTAACTGTCGTGACAAGATATAAGTCATGGGGTTGCAATCTGACAAAGTGGTAGTTTTTCAAAAGAGGATATAGTGTCAAAATCTTCGTATCGCTTGAATAGCTGCGAGAGCCAGCTTTTCAACATAGGACCACTTTGTTTCCGTATCATTTAAGCTTCAACTTAAGTACTAGATAGGATGTAAAATTCCATTGTCTTCTTGAACTAAAACCATTGCTATGGTCGTATCTGTTGCAGCCAAATACAAGTTAAATTCTTTTTGATAATCAGGAGCATATATTAATGATGCCTTTATTAGGGATTCCTTTAAAGCATCAAAGGAAGCTTGCGCGACCTGATCCCAAATGAAGGGTACTTCCTTTCTCAACAAACACGTATAATATTTAGCAAGTTCGGTGTAATTTGGAATGAACCTCCTCAGAAAGTTTTCTTTCCCTTGGAGTTTCTGAATTTGAAGCAAATTTGAAGGTGGAGGCAAATCAATGATTGCTTGAACCTTACACGGGCTGAGATGAATCCTATCCTTTGAGACTACAAACCCAAGTAAACGACAAAAATTGACACAAAACACACATTTGTGTGGATTGAGTCGTATGTTGTAGTGTCGACAACGTAGAAATATCATTCTCAAATGCTGCAGATCATCGGTCCACTTTGGCGAATGAGCCAGAAGATGGTCAAGATATGGTTGAACAATGTTTTTGATGTCATGGAAGGAATAATTCATGGCCCTCTGAAAGGTTGCCCCTGCATTATTTAAGCCGAAAGGTAGCTTGCAGTATGCGAATGTACCCCACAGACAAATAAATGCAGTCTTTGACTAGTCCTGTGGGTGGATATTTATTTGACTATACTTGAAGAATCCATCCATAAATGAAAAGGTTTCACATCCGATGCATTCATCAATTTTCTGGTCAATGAAAGGTGTAGGGTAGTTGTCTTTTGGAAAATCTTGATTTACATCCCTATAATCAACCCACACTCTAATCGTTCCTTGCTTTTTCATCACAGAAACAATATTTGATACCCAATCAGTTAGAGGAACCAGGTAAATGAAACCAGCATGGAGAAGTTTTTCAACTTCTACCTTGATCGCAGTGGCTTTCTTTGGGTGTACCTACTAAAGTTGTTGTCATACTAGTTTGACATCTCGATATATCTTAATTTCATGTTCAACTATGCTCGAGTCAATGCCTGGCATTTCTTCATATGACCATGCAAAGACATCTCTGAACTCGCAGAAGAGAGCGTAATATACTTCTAGTTCTGAAGGAGAACAAGATTTGCCAACATGAATATTCTCTACAACATTTGGTTTGGTCGAGATATTGATGGCGATAGTCTCTTCAATATTGAACAAGTTTCACTCAGAATCCACCATATTTACAGTATTTGATAGGAAATCAAAAACTAAAGGATGATCAAGGGCGTTGGAACAATCTTCTTTGTAATTTGGAAGATGGGAACAATGGTGGTAATCTTCCCATGGTGCCTCATCAATCATCATTGATTGAACAATTCCTTCGTCCGTAGAATGTACATGTGACCAAGGACTGAAGAGGTACCATATTCCTTAGACCTATCTATCCAAACGCTTGATGATCATTGATTTGGGTTTTCCTCCCATGCAGAAAACATTGATTGCTACAATATTTCTATTGGGCTTGGAGGCAAAACCTCCCGATGATCCATGCTAACATCGTGATTGGACATCTTCTGAATGGAAGACACCATATTGCAGGTTCCCACCGTTCCCACTTCTGCCAGATTTCTTGGAGGTGGTAGGGCAATGGTACCCATCAATGTAGGGTCTTTTAGTAGGCCTACTCCGATATTTTGAAGAGACTGAGAGCTTCCATGGATCATCGGAATGCTTCCCATAACTTGTGAACTATTAGGGAGAAATGTTTTTTGGTAGATGATTGTAATTCCTCCTTGGAAAGGAAATGCAATCTTTCTGAAGTATGTCGACACAACATCAGCCATAGCATATATCTAGGGCCTTCCCAGTAGGATGTTGTAATCGAGGTTTCCATCGATAACTTCAACATCAATTTCTACTATTTTCCCCCCAGTTCGACTTGCAAGTTACTTAAAATCCCAGATGGAGTGTATGTTTGTCCATCAAATGCTTTTAACATCATCGATGATCACGACAAGGGTGGTGAACCTAAAATTTTCCAGTAACTCATCGAAATAATACGTGTAGATGCTCCCTCATCAATAATTGTTCGATGAATAGTTTTGTTGAGGGCTTTCACTTGAATAAGGAAAGTGAGTTGAGCTAGTAACAGAGGGTCCTATCCTTTATGATTAAAGGCCACAAGATTGGAATCCACTGGGTCAATCCCACCTATTGCTGATAACAGAGCCTCCTTTTGGGAGGGGTAATTTTGCAATACCTCAAGTGTCAACATAGCATACGACGATTGTCCTAGGTCCTCTATTATATTATAATTATGTGATGCTCTAGCATGACGATTAAATGTCGCTTTGTGTTCTACTCCCTTTAGCGGCTTTATCATTAGCTCAGGAATGATGTGTGGCACAACTTCGATCGAAGTTGTTGTCAAACTACTAGGTTGATCAGTAGCCTTGCTGTTTGACAGTTGTGGATCCCTGTAATCTTTATTCCTTGTTGATATCAAAGAATCATTTTGCTATTTTGAAATGGAAAACATAAGCACTTGGGATGGGGAAGCATTGTCACTAGCAACTAGATTGGTTCCTGGGTTTAGAAACAGATTAGTCAATACCGCTGAGGTTTTTGAATTCTTTAAGAATTTTCTAAGCTCAGCTTTGTGTGGGCAATATTTTTTCTAACAATCCTCATCACATATAAAGCATGGATGACTTGGTTTCCTTTCTCCAAAAGGGTTTGCAGAAGATTTTTCAGGAGACGACTCCTCCTGTTTCTTATTTTTCCCTTTCTCTTTCTTCTTGCCTCCTGGTTGCTTTGGTTCTTTGCCTTTGTTAGTCCACATGACATTTACCTTTGAGGTGAGAAGTTCTTCATTTGCATTTTGACTAGAAACCGCACGAGGTTTCTTTGATGTAGCCTTTATAGTTTTCATGCTAGTGGTACTTATCGTGCCATCACCAGCATGAGAGTCTTTGTTTGATTTAGGAGGAGGAGGAATGGAAAACTCTGGTCTAGGAGCATCGGGGATTTTGTCATAGAGCATGTCAGACTGAGTATATATCAAGTCTAGATATTGTGCATGAGCAATGACCTGCTCTTCAGTGACGACCCCTCCTTTTGCCACATCTTCTGTGATAGAAGGTAATAGTGACTTAATAAACCATTCAGCTAGCAGCTAATTAGGGACATATGTTTTTACCATTCTACGAAAATGTCGTCACTCATGAATATGATCAGATATGTGGGTGGTCGTCATCTGTTTGAAATTGATAAGAAGTTTTGTTCCTATTTCATACCTTATTGGTTACTGAAAATGGGTTAAAAAGGTTGTGGAAAGGGCGCTGAAGTTATTGAATGAAGCTCTAGGCAATTCGATGTACCATTTTGCTGCTGGACCAGTTAACTTTCACTGAAAAAGGTGAAGTCTAATTGAATCATCATTTAGAGTGTTGGATGAACACCACAGATGAAAGTTCATCACATGATTCGACGGGTCTTCACCCAGATTTCCATTAAATTTTGGAATACCCGACGGAAGTTTGTGAGGAATCACCGGCCACCAAGGGGCATAAGAAATTGGATCGTTTGTTAGCCGATTTAGATCTGGTAACTCTAAAGTCAACGCGAAGGGCAACTGTTGATTCAAGTTCGGTGAAGCATACCCAGGATAAGATGGAACTGCCTCAGCAGTGGGTCTTTACATACCAGCATAATATATTTGATGCTAATAACTTTGGTAAGGTTGATGGGTATAACCATTATGATATGATTGATGTTGACCATTTTGAAGGAATGCCTGCCCATTACCCGTAAAGCTTTGTTGCTCAGGTCCTTGGTAAGCTTGTTGGAATTGCGATTGTTGATATTGTACCAGCCGTGGTTGTGAAGCCATTTGCTATTGTCCAATACTGGCTGTTTGACTAAGATGAGGGGTAATAGTACCCATTTGAACCTGGGTCACTCCGGTTAGGGAGCCACTAATCGGTGATTGTGGTTACGTCAAGGAGACAAGAGGTTGTTGTATTACGACCTGAGAAACTTGAGGTTGACATACAACAGACAACGCTTGTGCTTGCGACACCATCACAATAGTCGGTGTAGTGAGGATATTCGACATAGGTAGACTTTGCTGCATTGAGTATACAACTCTTGGTTGTTGAGGTAGTGTTGGCACCCAACTGTTGGATGTAATTCCAACATAACCTGAATTTTCTTGTGAACTCTCAGATGGTTGTTCTCCCCGAGGAAACAATGAAAGGGCATACTGCCCCCCATACGGTGGCAATCCAGTGCTCAAAGGAAAGATGGGCCTTTGAGGACCGGGCTACCCAAATTGATACTGCTGTGAAGTATCAATTTGCTGAGACTCAACATAAGAGATTCCAGATATTATTCCAAACAAACAAACAAGAAAAAACCATGTCAAAACAGTCCTTGGATGGACTCCATCTAGCGGTTAAGAGCTAGTTGGGATAGATGGTAGACCAGCGAACATTGTTGGAGTAGTAGCAGGAGGTTTTGCTGCTATTGCGTCAGTTGACGCAGTCCTAGAAGTTGACGATTGTTTAGACATATGTAGTCTATTCAAAATATTTCCTAGTGATTCTACAGGGACTTGCAATGAAGGGAGACTAACTTATGATGAAGAAGGATATAGGGCGATCTTGGCTCCAAAATGCAATGGAGTACTGGATGGAGGATCCTCCACAATCTCTTCTTTAGTAATCAATCCAGGTGGGAGAGGTAGACAGTCAGGTCTGTAAAATATTTCTGGTGCCGAAGAAGGTATAGACTCTGCAATGACAATTGTTGGAGCGGTAACACCTTCTAAATCGGTTGTAGATGGAGCTAGTTTAGGAATAGAAGCATTTACCGTTACACTAGGATCAATTCTAATGTTCTCTTGTGGCCGTGGAACTTCATCTGTAAAGGTAGGGATACCAAAAATGGTTGGAGTAACCAGAGTCCCTGAGGATGTTGGAACGCAAGTTTCAAGCAAACTAGGTGACTTTGATCTGGTTAAATGAGTTCGCTTTGTCTGGAATAGTTTCATTTTTGGAGTCAAACACAGTTGATTTGTTAATCTCCATGAATGACGAGGTTTTGAATTGAATTTCTTCTATGATTGTGGATTACTCGATCAACTCAAAATAAAGGGGAAAAATGATTCCAAATTAAATGAATTTTAGATGCTTTGACACAACTTGCTTTTTCAATTTTTAAGAGTCGAGAAAAAGATAAAGATGACTCTAGTCTCGTTCGATTTTTAATGAGCCTGAAGTGACAAGTGCTCAGATGAACCTCTTCTTTTAAGGAGTTTGAAAAGGAACGAAAGAGACTAATCTGGAGATCTAGACAGAGGGATTACCAAACCAATCACAAAACTGTAGAATAATTTTTATGGTACAGCAGTCAATCTTCCTGAACGCTGTGTTCAGTGCATTGTGATCGATAGGGTGACAAACACGGCTTCCTAAGGATAAAGGATATAGCCTATTGTGGTCTCCCAATATATACTTGACGGTACGTGGGAGCACAAGTCCATATTGACACTTGTCATCTCAAAGAGGAGGAATCGCCCAATCTACAATGAAAGCGATAGTTACCAGGCTTTATGACGTTGGAATACATCTCTGGCCTAGACTTCTAAATGTTGTGTGTGAAGTTCCAAAGTGTTTTTATGTTCATTGAATTTATTTTACAGTTGATCTTTCTTAAGAAGTTTTCCTTTAAGGTTCACCACGTGCTGTAGATATACAATTCCTAAAATGCAATTTAAGATGATAAACAGTCATTTAATCTTCTTTTTGCAATGAAAATCCTAGCTACTAAGGAAAGAGAAGTGATATTCTTTCAACATAGAGCAGAGAGCACACATTAGATGCACTTTCCTAAATCAAAATCAACAAGAAGTCTAAATGCAAATGCACATGCATGTATTTTTTTTCACTTTCTTAATGTGTGAATGACAAAACGAATGCTACGTACAAATCTGAATTTTTTCAAGAGACAGAACTAATGATTTTCTCTTCAAAAGACGAAAGGAAGATAATGACGACACTTTGCAATTTTGAATTGAAAAATGCTTTCGACACTTGGAAAACTATTAATTCAAATCACATACAAGAGTAATAGTGTAATCGACCATCAAGAACAGTAGGATTCTTTTCCTTGACTGAAAATGACACTTGCGACACTTCCAAATCAAAAGACAACAGTTCGATTACGCTACTTCTTTGTAAAAGAGAACTGTAAATGGTGAACAATACATAAAAACATTCAAAATTATTTGTACAATGGAGGTTGAATCATGCAGAGGAAGGGAGTTTCCACAATGGTATACTGATCATAGATAGCAAAACTCCTGAATAAAGCTAAAGAGAGTGAACAAAAAGCCAAAATATGGAGGCAGAAACAGTCTTATCTGATCATCGCACTTGTAACAAAGGGAAATAGCGATGCATCTCACCTACTGCAAATGAGAGGTGTGATGCATCTATATTCTGAAGAGGAGAATGTGCCATGGTCCAGGCACGAGACTTCAACTTTGTTATTGGTCACAGTTTGCAGCTTAGTTCAGGGATTTAGGCCTGGCTAATGATAGTCAGTAAATACAAATCAGAGGGGTTGATCTAATGAGGCTACTTAAGCCACCACTAGGGCAATTAGGATGTTTGCAAATCAATTATTCAATTTATAAACAAAACCCGGAGATAGACTGAAGCAACATTGATCTACTTTACATTTGCATAGCAAATGCAGTTTGAAGGCTAGCTGGCTTGACTTCAGGCTCCGTCTGTAGTTTATAAATCAAATAAATACAGACAAGCAAACAATCTATTCACTCCATAGTGGAGTCACTATTTTGTTATCGAGAAATCTAGTGTCCCTGTAGAGCTGCTAATCCCACTAAGATGGGTAGCTATCTTAGAAACAAACAAACTAAAGTTACTTTCATTTTCCTTTATGAGAAGTAAATAGGAGAAGAGCAAAGAATACCAACCTCAATGTTTCGCTTGGTTCCTTTCTTGTTCCTTCTCCCCTCTAATAGATCTTTGCCACTCCTTCCTTGATTAACCCGCTTCAAAGAGAACCTGTAAAGTCAAAGCAGCATAATACCTTCAAAGTACAAAGATCTACTCATAAACAATATAGTACCAGATATATATTGACCACACAACGACATATATCATCAAACATACAAGAATGTGGAGGAAAAAATGAATAGATTTATTGATATAAAGATTAGAAGAGAGGATTACAACCCATTGATTTGACCCAGCGTCATCCTCCCCACATGAAAGCCCTTCTTCACCTCATGACGAGCTTAGATCACCCAACACTATGATATTCCACCCAGAAACCAACAACACTTCCTTACAAGATATAAAATTCTAGCCTCTGGATCTCTGTGATGAGGGATCCATATATACATGTTTGCAAGGGGGTGAGTCAGCTTCTGGGATTTTGATTAATGTCCTCTCTCTGATAGTTCTTGATTTCACTTGGAGATTCATGATCTCTTACAAATCCTTGAGTGAATTCAGAGAGGCAAGTGTCACAAGAGAAGTTTTTGGAAGATTCCATGATCATCCACCTTGCAAACTGTCTCTACCATTTGTCTACTCTCGCCCATTGCACCCTATAGAAGGGCTTTTCAATATGCATCACAGTTTTTTCATGTGGCAAGTGAGATGCATCGCACCATTAGCACTGAGCAGTCTGCATGGTCCAGTTTTTACCAGTTCTGACCAGTTTTCCATGGAGAAGTTCTGGGAGATGATGTAATCAACTGACCTTGTTCCTTTAGGGTACAAAAAAACACTTTTAGGGACTCAGAAGCCCTTGGTTTATGGACATATATCATTGGGGTTGCAGTGCCCAAATATGTCTATAACAACTTCGTTTCCTGGATAAAAATTATATCTAGAGAAACCTGTTTCAATCTATTGCTAAGTAATCTCTATTTTCTTTTACTACCTAGACCTCTAATATTCCAAGAAATAAACTTCATGATTAAATATTTGTGAAGGATTATTGGTAAGATCTTTCATCTTACCTGAAACTATCATGAGCTTTCCACACTCCATCAATACGTCATTCTTCTTTTTTCTGCCTCTTTTTTTCCTGGATTTGTGGGTGCTAAACCCAGGGTAGATTTTATTGTTTTCACTCCTTCTCTACTTAGCTTGTTCCTATTTTTGTCCCCCTCCGAACCCTTTTCCTTATTTTTATAAATAAAACTAGTGTATTGTATTGAGCTCTTCCTGAGGTAACGATTCTACCCCACCAGATATACCCTGAATTAAGAATCCTTCCAGATCTAGGTGTTCTCTTTCTAGAATCTCCCGTAGCTCAGTTTCCTCCAGTTCCATTTCACTCTTGGTCATTTCCTGGTCCATCTCTGGTTCTGTATCACTCAACATTATCCCTATCTACTTATCATTTTCCTGTGGTTGATCACGGTTTCCTGCTTTCTCCTTCTCCCCCGTACTTCCTTCATTTATGTGATTTTTTTTTGTTCCTTCTTCGTCCTTTTCAAGAACTTGGAACTGGTTCTAGCTAACTTGTTGTCCCTCATTTTGTTGTATCTTTTGTCCTCTTTTTCTGCCTTTTCCTTTATGGACCACCTTGTGAAAGCTGACCGGGTCTTTCATTGTATTAGTTTTGCTTTTATTCTCTGTTTTACCTAGAGGGTAGTCTCTAAGAAGATGCTCATGTTCATGACATCTATGACATTTGAAAAAAATATTCTTGTAGTCCACCATTTGAACCCATTCTTCATCAAAAACTTCCAATATCACCTCATCTGGAAGATCTCCTGATAGATCCATCTCAACACATATCCTAGCAAAGGAAGTATGTTTTCCTCTTCTAGTAGGTTATGAAGCTTTAACAAACCTACCTAATTTATTGCCTATGACAGCTAACAATTCAGGTTTCCAGTAATCAAGAGGTAGAGAATAGAGTCTTACCCAGACCGAGACTGATGTGAATGTTTCTCGTTCCGGGACAAAGTTCATCTTCCATGGACTGCCATAGAGACCTGCTGCTGAATAGAAGTAGGGCCCTCCTTCAAGCACTCTGTCTTTATCCTCAATACTTGTGAACACCATGGTAAAGAAACCCTTTGACCCAAGGTGTAGATCAATGCTCCCTTTGGGTTTCCAGTGGTATTTGATCCATGTTTGTAAAGCTTTTTCTGTGGGCCATAGTCCCATGAATTTGTAGATGATTGTGTAGGTTTGCATGTGATCCCTATGCACTTGCAGCACAGGATCATTTAAAACTACTCTGGGTGTTATTTCAGCTTTGGGTCTACAAGGTCCCTTTTGTTTTTTCTCTTTTGTTTCCTGTTTTTTGTCATCTTTCTCCTTGTCTTTACTGCTGGTATTCTCCTTTATTTTAGCTGCTTCTTCCTCCTCTTCCATGTCACTCCTTCCTTCTCCCATAAATCTCTTGACCTTTTCTGGGGGCTTCTTTCCCTTATTGGCCATGACCTTCTTGTCGGAGGGAGAATAGCTCCCTCATCTGCATCCTTCCATGGATGAAGACTCCCACTGCAACTCAAAACCCTAGTCGTTCATTCATTTTTCCCTCGTGCCCCTCCTACCAGCTCTAATTAGTTGTACTCATATTTTCTCTAATTTCATCTTATATCAATACTCATTTGTTATCATTAATCCATTTTTTCATCCCCATCGACGTGTCTTAACTTAGTTACTACTTTGCTATGCGTATTAGTCACTTCCTTTACATTGATTCTTGTTTTAAGAGAGTTAACCTTGTGAGGTATTGATTGTGTATGAATTGAGGTGAACTATAAAATGGTTATTTTATGCCCAACTAGTGCAACATGCTACTGTCCAAGTCCACTGAATACGTGAATAGGGATAATCAGACAACTTGACCATTGTGGATATCAAAATAAGATTGGCCTAGTCTACTTCTGTTCCCAAAATCCCTAGGTGTACAATTCACCTAAGACATTCATGGCTACACCATTGGACTTTCACCAACAATATCTTTTGTGGGGAAACCTTGAAGTGGCACCACCTTGTATGGTAAATGCACATCATTATTGGCACATTGTAAATCCAAGTTGATGGTAGGAAACATTTTTTCGACTGAAGGGGTATACACAATTATTTTTATTTTTTATTAGAAGCACCATGCTACATTGGATAAGAAATCAAATCAGTTGGTATTTGAGCTTAAAATATTTTAATATATGAATCACCAACTTTAATGAGCACTCCCACAACTACTATATGCCAAAAATGTAAAGCCCTATGTAAACTACTGCATTCCGATTCTATTATTCTCCCGTTCCAATCAGTCCCAACAACAGAAAATTTTCTTACTATTTGCACATTCCAATCAGTCCCAACAATAGGAAATTTTCTTACTATTTGCACATAATTCTAATTTTGTAATTTGAAGAGAACAACATGAAATTTTCTTACTATTTGCACATGATTCTCATGTTGCAATGTAAAGGGAAATTGACCCAAATGTGTTATTTTGTGGCCATCTTTCCACCCTTTCAATTTAATTTGACGGATACAACATCTACACCAGGGATTGGTCCTACCCTAGTAGAGCAGAATGCTTGATGATGATCGATGAGCTGTGGTTTGCTTCAATTTGCCTCCTACTCAAAAATCCAAGCTCTCGATGCAATGTTAAATAATTTTAATGCATACAATCTATTCAATAAACTCCCTCTTTACCACATTTCCAGAGGTACCCTGCTATGGAATATCTCCCTATATAATATTAAATCTAAAGAGTTAAAATAATCATATCAAATTTCATTGAAGCATTGTGGCAAACACCTGGTGTGCATTTCCAAATTGCCACATCTAAAAGAAATGGAAAGAAACTTCACAATACTCTCTCTGGAATCGACTTCAAAATTTGAATTGTTAGGCCTACCATAGATGTAAATCCCATGTTATTTATGCAAACCAAAGAGCCTAAGATAAAATTTTTGTTTCCATATTAAGACCATCTAGTTGCAATACTTGTGAACAAGTTCCATATAATTCCTTAAATTAAATCGAATGTGGTAACTTGTTGTATAAATTTGAATGAACTTATAGATATTTGTAGTAGAGAAATATGATGTTCTAAGAACAAGATATTCCATAACCGTAATCCTTTATATATTCAAAACACATGTTCACACATCGAGCAACGTTATAGTGAATATAATTAGTCATTCATTGACTATTACTAGAAATTATTCAATCATTTACTTCACATATATGCTTGTCTTAAACATTTGACAAGAAGTATTAAACTAAAAAGGACCAAGTTAAGGAAAGTTATGGGTGTATCATATGGCCCTGACATATTCTGATATATATACACAAAATTTTTTATTGGGTGATTCTAATAGCATGTCCATAATATATGGATGCCAACAAATATTGCAACTAATATTCTCTCAACCAATCAAATTTCTCTAGTAAACTTGACCTTTTCAATCATGACGCAATCATAACATAGATCAACTAGTGAAATGTTCCATGATTTTATATTCTAAATGTGTAACTTACACTATCATGCACCCTTCACATCCATAACGCATAAGGAATTCAAGAACTATCTAGATTCCTCTTTTAGTATATTTTTTTACCATATCTTTGGTATTGGCTTTAGCGTTTCTCATTTAGACTTACTAAGTTCGATGTAAAGCTGATATTTTCTTAGTACTTACAAGTGTTATAATTTATTATCATAATTTTTCTCCATGTGACTAATCCTTAATAAGAATTTTTACCTAATCTGAAGATGGAGGAGGTGATCAATTTCCTCGTCTCCAAAAACAAGGATCGTTCTCTGACGCCTTGTAAGGAAAAATGGGTCTTAACACAAAACAGGTTTTGGAAAGGGTGTCTTTAAGTTATGGGTTATTTTTCACATGTAAACTTAAGCATATGCAACACAACATCACATAACTCATACATGCATACATGAACTCTAGAACAAAGGATTTGTTGATGGATTTCACCCCTTCTAGGCTAAATCTCCAGGCCTCTCAACATAGCTAGACTGCTCCATATATTCAGCGAAAAAAGGATACATAAATGTTTGGTGATAAACATGTGGTTATTTCACCTTCAAGGAAATGTTCCCCTGCAAATAAATCTGACATAAAACAACATGAAAACCTATGTTCAGCAAGAAAACATCAGCAACACAAGGCATCTCCTACAAAGACCTTATACGCCAACTAAAAATGAGCATATAAGAAATTCAATTCCACATTAAAGGATAAAAAAAGAGCTTTCATCAACATGACATAGTGAGGAAAGTATAGAAGAGATGAACGTTGTAAGTAATAACTGTTGTAGCAAAGATATGAAAGTAAGAAAACTCCTACAAATCCTTCTCTATGCTCAAAGACCTTCAAGAACTGCTCCAAAACACTAGTTGGTTTATAAACCCATGAGCTTGAACTTGCAAAAAATTCCTTTCGATGTGCTCAAATCATGAAATAGAGGTCACCATTGGATCCAGAGTGTCCAAAAAACCCTAGGTAGACTCTAATTGAGCTCCAAAAACATAAAAACTCACAAATATATGATCTACAAGTTCCCCATGTAGTTTTGTTGTTATCCATCTCACAAATCGGACTAACAATCTAACTGTCCTAAAAATTCTCTCTATTTTCCACTATGGAGGCAACAATTTCTCCCTTCGATGGTGTAATTTCTTGGACAATTAAATTTCCCAATAAGCCCTTAAGGGAAAAAATTAAGGCCACATGACCATGTGGTCGTGGGCTGGGCCTTAGTGCCTGCCCTTGCCGGTCTAGCTCCTTAAGATTTAGGTTGTCGTCATATTATTGCCACAGATTGAGGATTGGGTCAACAACCTACCCTAATCACCATGACCCTATTTTTATTGCACCGTGGTCACATTGTTATGACAGGACTAGGAGCTAGCCCCCTCTCTAAGCGCACATAATTTATGTGTCTTGTCTTAGAAAAATGAAAATTTTTACTATCTTTCTCTATATTTTTGTGAAATAAAGATTACGTATCAGTCATAATGCACGATGGAAATCATGTTCAACCAAGCTTCCCTATTTTGGAAACCTAGGCTCTGGTACCACTTTCTCACCTCCCCATGACTTAATTCACTCATATTTTTTTTAAAATAATAATTAGAGGTATACGTGAGACTATAAGATGCTCAAGAAAATAAGAAAAATATCAAACCATCAATCCTTATTGTTCACCTTTACTCTTTTAACATATTTATCGATGTTTCTCTCACATCAAAACTTACATTACTTGTCATGCCTCCCTTTTGAAAATTTAAGATCAGCAAGAAGAAAATCTAAACAAGGAAACATTCCATCAATGTTATGGCCAATATATTTTTTCAGGAAAATAATTATTCACTAAAAACCTATGTTAAACACTCATACACATTATCAAAGAAAGCAATAAAGTTTTCTTGTCAATTTTTTATCACAACAAAACATTGTAGAGTATATAACTCATCATTTTTTTATTACAAGAAAAAAATCGAGAGTATATAACTCTCCAATTAATTATGCAAGGGTTTCTTGGAAGTTTACTCTCGAGGAACCCCTTTATTGTTACTCTTTGTATTTTCTTTTCTTATCCAAATATTTATGGTTACTCTTTGTATTTTCCTTTCATATCAAAATCTTTTTATATACAATTGAAAACATGGGTATCAATAATAACTGTTGATCCCACCATGGTAATCCACCACTAATTTAATCCATACTTATTACTGTACCCTACATAATTGTGAGTTCTAATAATTTCACATTCTATACTTTTCTTTACCTTGCATAGACCTAAAATTTGACCACTTAGTATTTCCAAGCTTATGAATATTATTTATGTTTCAATAAGGATTGAATACATTAGCATTTGATTTAAGAACCTAGATATAAAGTAGGATTGGCCATCCAATGTGGTATAGGTGGGATAATTTTGATAACCATGAATTTATTTTTTTGATGTTGGTGTCACAAAGGGGTACAAGTGGGATAATTTTGATAAGCGTGAATTTATTTTATTTATGTTGGTGTCACCTGTCTTAGCCGTATGTTGTTATGGTTAGTGGGAAACATTAGTGTACATTTGACATTAATTTTATAATTACTATGCTCTACATCTCACAAGTTTTTTTTGTTTAAAATATCTTTATACCCATGTTATCATCCCAAATTCTTTAAGCTTGGCCACACACCTATCTACCTTGGAAAATCTATGACCAAGATGAATTATTTCTCACCTCTAGGGTAACCACCCTAGTGGTTGCTGGTGGCATTTCTCGTTTTGTCTATCTCCTCATCGATGAATCCCGACAACAGTTAGGGTTTCCTCCCCCTCACGAGAGGGTGCAAGCAGCTAGACTCATCTTGGTAGGAGTTGACTAACTCCATCTTGGTCATGGTATTCTCTAGATACATGATAAAGGGTTTGCCTGGCCACAACGAAGATGAGAAATTTTAATTTTTTTTTGGCATAACATTTTGGCTCTTTTTCAAATATCATGGAACATTTTTATCATTTTTCTCTACCTATGGCTTTTAGGGTCACTCTTGGAACGAGTGCGCCAGATAGATAGGATTTTTCCCTTCTATGGTTTTCCAATTGTTCTTCCCATAGAGCTACTACCTCAAGAGTGCTTCCTAGGTAACTAATATAGTGTTTTGATGTTTTCTTCATTTTCCAAATAGATACTTCTATTTTCCTCTTGTCATAGAGGTGTTTTCAATATGGGGTGATATTTACTTTTTCTATTGCTTCCCTGGTGTCATTACAACTTTTGTGAGAAATAGGGAAGCATCCAACCACCATAACAAATTTTCCTCCAACGTGGGTACAACCTTTATCTAGTGAAGAATTAGCCTATGAGCTCTTCTACAATTTTTCTACAGTCCTCAGTTAGGGAAAGAGGGTTCTTCATTTTCCTAGATCCTCTTGGACCTTTCCTGAAAATTTTGGTTTGTTTGCTTAGAATTATACTATATTTATTTTGATCCTTCAGCTGCTCTATCCATGACTGTGCTTTGTGTATTTTTTTATGGAAGGGGTTCCCTTAGCCCCTTTGGTCCATTTTTGAATATAAATTTTTCTTTATGAAGACAGTCGAAAGGTGCAAGCCCCTTTTTTTCATTTTTCTTAATAATTTTGTTCTTCTTTAATACTCTACTACAAAATTTAAATAAATTCACCTCTAAAAAACATGTTAGGGTTTCATCGTAATCTTTTCTTTAAAAATAAAAAGAAAGTTCCCTTGTTTTTTAAAATTTTTCATAACTCTATCTCTAGTAATATAATATAGTTTTCAAATGTTTATGGAACAATTTAAAGTTACATTTCATTTTCTAACACTCTATATTACTTCAGTAATTGTCATCAACTTTTGTTGGATGCATATAAAGACTTAATCTTTTCATGAGTTTTGTTTTCTGGTATGTAAAGAAAGACTCACCTTTCAAATATCGTCTGAGCAAGAGAGTTGTATGAGCTTTTTTTTTTTTTTGGTTCTCTTTCTCTACTATCTACTCAGCTCAGGAAACACTGGCTAGATATCCTAGTTCTAGGGACTATGCCGAGCAGGTTGTCTACAAGTTAATATTGAGACACTAACCCTCGAACCAGTTCCTACAGTTTTCTTTTATTTTATGTAAGATAACAAAAACTAGTTGAAGCAAAAAATTGTGGTATCTCTATCTTCATCTACCAATTTTTCTACTTGAACGAGAACTTCTTGTTCCTTTTTATATTCAATACCTCTTGCAGGAACAACCATTTAGGTTATATGCAAAGCTAAAACATGTATCTCCACCATAGAGGTATGATACCTATATGTGTCTCTAGTATGTGCAAAGACCGCCCAAGGCCTCCCAATCATAAGCCAGTTCCTCACACAACCTCCCCTGATTTGTATCACTTTTTTAGTCAGCCACAGTGCCTTCCATAACTCAAAGGAGTATGAAAGATAACCCACAACAAGTTCTCTACTACAAGGGTTTACATCAACATTTATCTCCCACTCATGACTTGGTAGACATTATCCTTCTCTCCCATAGTGGCCCAAAGTGGGAGTTATTGTTCAATGGCATATTTCTCCAGCGATAAATATTTTCGTAGTCTCTCTCAGCAACCAACAACCTTTTGGTGTTTTTCTCCAGCCCTCATATTTCTGCGTTGCTCTCTCTTTTGCCCTGTCTAGGTCTTTTTCTTTAGAACTGTCTTATTTTGTTATTCTTAACTATTGGAATATAACTAACTCCTTCAACTTACTTTTGACTCAAAGAGGGATTTTTAACTCCACAAGTGTTCTTGTCACATTTTCTTGAAGTATTATTTTTAGATATTTTTTTAACACAACTACATACACACTTTGCAATGCTAACACATTAATCATATCTACTTTGTAATATTCCATGCATAACTAAATACAATTGTAGCATAAGTATATATACATGATTCTTTCATATTACTAACTATTCAATCAAGATGAAAAAAATCCTACCACCTTTAATTACCTAAATATTAACTTAATCATAAAGTTTGAGTTATCTTCATGATTTCCCTTGCAGAAGCATTGCATGGCAAAGATTTGATGGAACTCTCAAGATCAGAATTCTATATAAGATTGATGGAACTTGTAAGAATAGTATTCTATATAAGGGTTATATCTGAAGCAAGAAATTGGGCTTGAGTTGAGTTCTGCATAGTCCACTCTCGGGGTTTAGATGATGGATTTCATGGTGTTCTCCAGGCCGAAAAATGAGGATGTAAGTTCCTCATAGTGCACTCTTGGGGTGCACTTGGGTTTAGATGACGAATTTCATGGTGGTCTCCAAGAAAGAGAAAGAAGCTAGGATTTCATGGTGGTCTCCAAGAAAGATAAAGAATATAGGATTTCATGGTGGTCTCCAAGAAAGACAAAGAATCTAGTATTTCATGGTGGTCTCCAAGAATGAAAATGATTTGACATGATCATAAGTTAAAACCGATGTAGAATTGCTTATGCCATTAATGAATTGATTGTTAACTGAAAGTGCAGAAACTGAGAGAACTGCTTGAGAAGAAACTTTACAGCAGCTGATAAAACATAAGTAAGATGAAAAATAGTAATGAAAAAAACATATATACAATGATATCAGACAAACAAATTGATTATGGAGTTCGTCCCTGATGGAATACGTCTCTGGGTTCACTTTCAACATGAGTGACCACTTCATTAGGATTGAAACCAAGGAGGTCAATTACACAGAGAATTGACCAGATTGAATGTGCATGTAGGCACTTCTAATCATTGTCATAAGGAAGCTCTCTCAACCAACTTTCCAATGCCTGTCATGATTCCCAATTTTGACTCCCGATGCTCCTCTTACACTGAAAATAAAATAACCTCTCACCTCAAAAATCTTCATACCAACACTCAAAAACCACTCTAATGCCTTCAATGAGAAAATTTCCTTTTTAAAAGCCTGCAAAAACATTCAAACCTCCTCAGGCTGAATTCACGATGAACAAGCTACATTCTGGGTTGTTTTGGGTCTCAGTTTAGTCATGAACTAACACTTAGGCCTTCAATGAGAAAATTGCCTTTTTAAGAGCCTACAAAAACATTTAAACCTCCCCAAGCTGAACTCTGGATGAACAAGTTGCATTTTCGGTTTTTTTGGGTCTCGGTCTCGTCATGAACTGACATCTAGGATAAGGTTCATTGTCCTCGAATTAATTGTTTAAACAAATTTGTAAAAAACCCCATTTTTAAACTATATAATAAAATGAACCCACTGGTGGCTTGCTGACGAGGCAAAGGAGGTTGACCACCCGCATGTGAACAGGGTGGTGTAACCATTGTTTGACATCTGGAGGTTTATCCATCTAGTGGTTATAGTTGGTTGACGGTGACACCGTTATGTGAAAAGTGCACTACTCTAGCAGTTGCGGCAACGATGCGGTAACTGCCATGGTCACCTGACTATGCAATGAAAACCTTGCTCACATGTCACAACCTGACACGGTTAATGTAACTCGTTCACATGCTTGCTGACATTGCTAACTTCTTGTTGTGGTTAACTATTGGGTCCCTATAATACTAGTGATTACCCCATTACTATTGTAGTTGTACCCCTTATTAATATTGTTGTGCCCCTATTGTCTCCATATTGTTATTACTGTGCCCCATAGAATCTCTCTATTGTTATTTTTGTGGCTTTATATTATTATTGTTAGGTCGGCTTGGTTATATTGTGACTCCTTAGACTCCTATATATAGAAAGGAGCTTTTTTCATTTGAATCATCCAAGAATTGTTAATTTATGTAATGTAAAGGAGGTTGCCCCCTCGAAGAGGCTAAACTTTAAGGAGTTCATATATCTTTTCTATCTTTTTCTTGAGCTGGTTTCATAACATTTGGTATCAGAGCTTTGGATTCTAGGGTTTCGCTGCTCTAAACAGGTCATCGTGGCATTTTTGCTATAACGTTTTTTTTGCGACCTTTCAGAAGCGAAAAAAAAACCCATTTGAGACTAAATTGCACTAAACCTTGGATCTAAATTTTAGAGCCTTGCATGCTATATTTGTGGAGATATGATCTGAGGAAGTTGATCTTTTTGTAGACTCCTGAATTACATTCCAAACAGGTGACCTGGGGAAAATCATCATAACATTCTCTCGGAGCATCGGATTGAAATTTTGTAAGAAGGTACAAAAAGAGGACGGACTGTAGTTTCTTGTATATATTTTTTAAAACCAAAGGTCGAAACAGACACACATGGCATGTCGTACAAGTTCACTCTATTGAATTAGTCTATAATCAGGTCATTGTGGGATATTTGGCATAACTCTTCATTGGAGAATCCAATTGGGGTCAGACTGGTGGCATTGGAAAGAGGACACAGAGGGTTACTGCAAGTCACAATTTCAGAACTGGATGATTCGAAATTACAGAGATACGTCAGAGGCGATATCGATCTCCTACAAAGTGAAAAAAGGTGTGCAGATTTTTTAAATTTTTGCTTAAGCTTGATTTGAAAAACTATTTTGAAGGAATTCAAAGGCCATAGTAGAGAATTAGTATTAGTAACTGATGTCCCGAGGAAAGAAAATGCAAACACCTAGTAAGCAATCTGAAAACTCTAGCATGACTCATGAAGAAGAGGAAGAAATGCTACATGATATATCAAAATTACAAGACCAAGTGCAACAAATTTCACTCTCACAAAAATTAACAGAAGCTAAGATAAATGGAGTGGAATCTAAGATAAAGGGTATGGAAGCCAAGATTGACGATTTGAAGATAGATTTGAAGGCAGATTTGACAAATTTTCTACAAGAAATACTTACTAATGGTGAAAGGGGAGTAGAGGAAACTCATGATGCGAACAAAGGAAATGTTAATCATGATTTCATAGACTCTAATGTTGGATCGAAGATGCATCAATTCCAAAAATCGATATGAGGAAGTTTGATGGCAAGGATCCCGCAACATGGATATTACAGATGGAGGAATTTTTCGATCTCAATAATGTGCAAAACACACAAAAGGTACGTATGGAAACTTTATATTTGGAACCAAATCAGTTTGTATGGTATCAATGGCTTTGCTCTTGTAAACATTTATCACTTGGGCAATTTTTACGGAAGAATTAATAGCACATTATGAGGATACAAAAAGCAACACTTTTTTTAGCCAATTGATAAGTCTCAAACAAAAGGGTTCAATAATGGAGCACATTGAGGAGTTCCAAAAATTGAACATAAGGGTAAAAGATATTCCAGCGGAGCATAGGATTGATGTGTTCATAGGGTCTTTAAAGGATAATATCCAACATGATTTTCGCCTTTGGGAACCTGATTCATTAGAGAAGGCATTCAGGTTAGCAAGAAAAATGGAAAGCAAATTTATGGCAACCAGGAAGCATACCACTCACAACTATAAAGACGAAAGTGTTGTTACCCCTAGTCTTCTCCAACCTATAAGGTTGACACCACAACAATTGGAAGAAAAAAGAGCAAAAGGGCTTTGTTACAGTTGTGATAGCAAATACACTAAAGGTCACAAGTGTCCTGAGAAGAAATTATTCTACATAGATTGTGAAGAGGAAGAAGAAAA
>APFE030663727.1:7398-32869 GCA_000404065.3 Pinus taeda
GCATTGGGCCAAAGGAGGAGGAGGTTGAAAGCTGAACATTCTATAGGGTAAATGCTGCTGGATTTAGGACTTCCATTTGTTGACTTGTGAGGAGAGATCACTATCCTTCCTTGTTGCCATAGTGGGAGTGGGTGAGCTTGTCAAAGTAGAGGAAATCTCTTGCTGGACCCTGGGAGGAGCTTGCACAACACCAAGGCTCAGGTTGTAATGTTTCCTTTGATTATTTAATACAAATAAGTCCATTCTTCTCAATGATTTGTTAATGAATTATTTCATGTATTCCTTGGTCAATATGATAGATATGCTTTATTTTATGATGAATATTCAGATGCTATGTAATCGTTTGCTTTGTTAGTGTATGTAGGTATGAAAGTGAAGGAGGAGCTCATCTGGATCAGCAAGGCTGGACTGCTACAACAAGTGTGGGACCTAAGGTAAGATCGAAAAACATTTGAATTCTCGTAGAATGATGTGTACGTAGAGAAGGATAGCTCTTGTTTGGTTTGTTTGTCATTAGAGAGTCTTAGACTCCTAGGGAGGTTAGATTTGCCCGCAAATATAACTCATTCCGTGTGACACACACCAGAATCATGGGCTATTTATCTTTCTTCAGTCTTGGCATGCGCGGTGATTTAGGGATTTCCCCAACAATCTCGGCGCTCTTAGGGGCATCTTCTATGGTCATGTCCTGCGCGACTTCTTTGGTGATCATTTCTGCAATTTCCCTGGCTTCTTCAGATGCTGCCATATTATTCATCCAGAAATCTCTCAACTATTCAATCGGGTGTTCAAACAACGCTCTCCATAGGGAAAATAGGTCTCGGTGTAGAATACTTGAGGCACACAACAACTTAGTTCTCAAATGACCAAGTGTCATGTGCTGGGAAGTCCTTTGTAATTTATAGCGCCTTTTGAATTTGAATTCGACCGTTCCCCCCAAATTCGGTCCATTAATGCTCCCTTGGCAGTAGATTTTCCCAAATCTTGCCCATAAAAATCACCTTAAATGCCTTCCACCCACTCCATTTGGTCTCAAACTAAGCATCACATCGTCAATAGTGACTATAACAGTCACTTGCAAGCTGACCTGCGTGGCAGCGAAACTACCTTTGCACTGTCATGGACCCTGTGACACTTCACTCCTGCGCACAGCCCTGACACTGCGCAGATCTCGGGCAGAGTAATTTATATTCCCACGCCTCCTTCCAACTGTATGGAGTACTAAAAATGTGCTTCCTCTGGCTAGTCAGGTGGCCATGCCACCTGTATAGGGTTTGCGCGATCATCAACTAGTTTTTCTGGGCAAAGTTCACCTTTTGACTCTACTACATGCATTGCGTACTTTACCATTTGTCTTAGTAACATACGACTGAATCCACGTTACCAAACTGATCAATTCACAATGGTAGTCTCCAAATTTGTGACCGTAGTTGTGCATATCTTGTTTTATCCCCACCATCCTTTTATCAATAAAATCCCTTTTCATTCCTTCCTCCAGCTTCTTGACTTCCTCTTCCGCCCTGGTGATTTTTCTCTCTCAACCAGATTCTTTCATTCATGAGATCTCGAAGCCTAAGATCACCTTGCTAAATCTCTTCATCAGGTCCTAAGTGTTCTTCTGTAATCTCTTTTGATTGCGCGATCCCTTCTTCTAAGGCTCCGCGATCCTTTACATCCATAGGTGTAGCTATGCACGGACTAGGCCTTCGGTACTCCGTTAGAAGTACAAAGTTTATTCCACAAACCATCCTAGAAGGTGCTTGTTCCATCAGTTTCTTGCACGTCATCCTATAGGCCCATAGGACTGTGAGTACGTGCAGGTCCCAATCATTTCGTGACGTACCATATAACTTATTCAGTGCCATGCATACTTTGTTATAGGATTTTGTGTGGATACCCTTCTGTGCAGTCATTCTTTTCATACGTTGTCGTCCCATCTGGACGAGTCTTTTGCATTTCCCCCCCAACACATGCTTATAGAACGTATCTCCCGTCGCGAACCTATGTGTATCTGCGTAGGTCGTTTACCATATGCCTGTACCCATCTGCACAGGTGCGTATGCGGACCATCGTATGCTTTGTATTTATCGGTGAATTGTACTTGAGGCTTTCCAAACCATGTGCACATCATCCTTCTACATGTGTGCCAGATCAAAGTTTCCTTTGTGCATACCCCACCATCTCGCGGGCATAGCGCATAGTACCTAATTAAAGGCTTCTAAACATTGTTTCTATGGCACCTCTCTCTCAAATCTATCCAAGAAAGCATCTACCTCACCCAATCCATCATAAGTAGGTAAATCTCTAATTTCTGTTGAAATGCAGTGCAATGACCTTGTCATTATGTTAAATTTCAGCGTGGTTACTTGATGTAACCTATTCTGCCATCGCTCTATCCCCTCATTTGAGTCTGAAGTACAAGAGCTTTTGCGCTCCCATGAAATTCACCCGTCTGCAGTGGTATTTACCCAGTCTTGCTCTCATGCTGTTATCTTGTAGATGCAGTCTAAGTCGTTGTCACTTTCATAGTCATGCACTCAATGTAGCATGATCCCTTAGCAGGGTCCAAAGGTATCACTACGCGCATATACTTTTTCTCAAAAATCATCTTGCACCTTTTCAAGTTAATCACCCCATTCATGTTAGTGGCCCAATCAATTCTCAAGAGAGCGGAGTAGGTATTGCTGTCATCGACAATATTTATCACCCCAAAGTCGGCTAGCATGCTCACCCCTTCAATATCCATTGTGATTCCTTGCAATTGCCCGAACGGTATTAGCTTTTGTTGGCTCGCCATGTGCAACTAAATAGGAGACCACTGCAGTGTAGGCCTCCCCATGTGCTCCCATGTCTCCTTTGGTAGAATGTTTTCATTTAATCCTAGATCTAGAATTACTTGGTCCATCTCATATTCGCCAATCTGCGCAGTTAGCCTCATTTCTCTTCTTGTTCTTGCCTTGTGTTTTCTGATCTTATGGACCACGTTTGGTTCTCTTGGCACGGTCTTGGCGCATCTGTTAATGAGTTCCTATAGTCCCTTTACCACCTTATTTCACGCAGTAAATTCATACACATTTCCAAGAAAGTCGTGAGCATCGACGGGTCCATTTCTGGCTTTGGCCTGTCTTTTATTCCTGAAGTGGAGGCATCAACAAAGCTCTTCTTAGCTTCCATAAAAGTTTCTCGGGCGTGCTCCAAATCAAATTATTCTTCCTTCGTTGGAGCTTTGAGAACACAAGTGCTTTCCTCAGGTTGTTTGCCTTTATCATCTCCCATTGTAATTCCACTTCTAAGCATGATATTTACATTAGGTTCTTCCTCACATGGCTAAAACCTCATCATTTGCAGGTTCTGAGTTGGGGGAGGTTGTAACCCTCCTTTGTCACATATCCTAGCTATCAGCGTAGGACAATCCTCCATCTCATGATCAAACAAGGTATAGTAAAAACATGATGGACGCATCGGATTTGTACAATCATGGGCATAATGCCTTGGCACTCCGCAATTGTAGCATATCAGCTATCCGTGACCTCTCCCAGGTCCTCCTCCACCTCCGCCTCATCTGTACCCCTGGAATCTGACCCGTGCCATCCCTGCACCCTAACCTAGGGGCCAGGTTTCAGCGTGAACCATGTAGGTAGGAGTTCTATCCATCATTAGCTCATAACTTCTATAGGTGCGCTCATCATGTCCCACTGATCTACAGAAATTACAGAACAACTATTGTGAATTCTATGTGTACTTCTGCAACAGATGCCAGTTGTTCGTAACATGCTTTCCCCCTATTTGACAAATTGTGCACCGCAAAACAGGTGTTGCACTCAGTCCTTCTTGTGCTTCTGGCCTTACCAGCATTGGTCCTCCTCCTTTGAGATAATTCATGAATACCGGGCAGTGGTCCTCCTCATGTCCCTAAGACTTACATTTTATGCACCACACTTCTTTGTGCACTTCTGGTCAAACTGTCCTATCCTATTTCAGACTTTGCATCTCAAGGCATAGGTTCTTCAACTGTGCATGGATCTGTTGAACTCCCAGGTTAGGATCCTGTATGGGGGTCTCATGTAGCCTCATCACGGTCTCTAATGCTTCGGCTTGAGTTGTCAACCTTTACTGCGGCAACACGTTCCTAAAATGTGGCGATAGTGATGCTACAAATCATTCGCGGTGTTGTCCATCTGTCAGGGTCATATTATATTCACCAATCATGTACTTCAGCCTTTGATCCAACTCCCAAGGAGTCTCACCTGGTAGCATTGTAATTTCTTTGAACCCAATGATTGAATGCGCTTCTGACTTTGGTTTGCTAAACTCCCTAGTTAGCGCAACTTGGATAGCCATGATTCTCGCATTAGCGTTATCATTAGAGTGCTTAATGTACCAGGTCAGTGCGCAATCCTGCAAAGTGCTAAACAATGTTGCTTTCTTGATATTATCATCCATCACTCCCTGCGCTTCCCATACAACTTTTACCATGAACCAAAATTGGTCCAGATCTTCATTTCCCACTCCTTTAAACACAGGCAACTTTATCGAGCTCGCCATATTAAATCGTGGTGGTGGCAGAGGTGGTACGGGCGAAGATGGAGGTGATGTTGGTGAAACGGGCAGTGGCATGAGTGGAGGTGGTATGCGTAGAATCCTCTGTCTTATCAAATGGATCGCACTTCATGGAGAGACCTTCACGAGCTCTTCCTCATCCCCTTGCAGAGGTGAAATGAAGGGGCTAGTTTCTAGTTTTGTACTACCTACATTTCTGTAAATTCTCCCACTTCGCACAGCGCTGAACATCAATGTATTCACATAATCCACTTTTCACACAATAACATTTTAAGCCAAGTGTTCAAAGACTTAACTTACTTACCTCTCAGTCCTTTGAGAAAGCATCGCTCGACCTTATTGTAGCTTACTGTAGTTTCTACCGTGAACTCAGTAATCAATCGTCCTATAATATGATCAAACCAATGATCAGCAACGCGCATGATCTTATCCCCTGATGCTTCCAATCTACGCACTAGTTTGGGGGTCTACACGATAGGACTATCGAGCTTGCACCTTCCTTGGCTATCTACTAGCTTCGCAATCCACTTGTATAGCTTAGTAGGGAAGGATGCGAAGAAAATTTCATGGGTATCTATGTACAGGTAGTAGTCTAACCACTCTTCTTTTGTTAGTTGAGGATTCATGTTCTCCTGTGTCATGAATTCTTGAATTATCCTATCAATCCAACCTTCGATTTCCCTTTTAGTTGGATCCCAGTGATGCGACATTAGACATCTCTATGCAGATTATGGTCCCAACAACAGAACCATTTGTTGGCTTGATGGGGCCTGACCCAGGTTTGGAGTTAATTAGCCAAACAAATCCTTGTACTACTGGCCCTTTTGGCAACAACTCATGGAGTGCAAACTGAGGTCTCACCCAAATTAGTATGGGGGGATGCTGGAACCAAGTTTCCGCACCCTTGAGATGTATGAGGGGTTAATTTAGTCCAACTATGAATACCTTCGTGCAGGTTACTTTGCGCACTTTCCTGACCCACGAGGCCTTCGCACCCTGTTGTATTCACCTTCGCGCAACCCTAACCAGGGGATGTGAAGCTTTCATGCTGCTAGAGAAATGATCTGCGCTATTTCCCCAAGTTACACTGCGGATCTTACTTATCTTCTTATAACAGGTAGTTATCTTCGTATAAACAGATACTTTATCTTATATTCACTTATTCAACATATTCATATAATTTCATGAAACAAATAAATAGTAACCTTACAATTCATGCCCAATATACTTCAATGCATAAAACAAGAAACGATACACAGAAATAATGTAAAACTTCTCTTTAATAATGCTTTAATCGGTTACAGACTCAACCAACCCAGCGCACTCAACTGCAGGGGTACGTGCACTCAACTGTGGACTACTAGGCCTCTGCGCACTCAGTTTCAGAGCCTTCTCCTACTCTACAACCCAAAGACTCGACTTTCCACTTAGACTCAATGCTTCATCATTAGATCTTATGTCTTCTTCTACTTCTTAGATGTCTTTACATGTAGAGCCTCGCTCTATTTATACAATCCCATGGTATGTGGACCATGGGTAGAACTCTCAAGCCGACACTACATTTACAAAAGTAAGGGTGGACAACCCTATGACTCAATTACAACTTCGCACTCCGTGCCCACAAATCGTGGAGTCTTTACATCAGACTTAGTCAAAACTTGGGCTTCAAGCCCCAAAACTTGCCTTGGGGGGATCCCACACACAACATATATATGTATACATGTGTATATGTATCTATGTCATTGTCTGATAAGATTGTTGGGTCATTATTTTGGAGGAATGATTGCTTATGTAGGTGAATGGCATGAAGAGTTTCCTAGTCTTATGAGAAATCAAGTGGGAAGAGTAACCCTAATATATCTACAAGGTCAGTATCATGTGGATATGAATTGATATTATATGCTTGTACTATGCTTATGTTTATGTTATGGATAGGTAATGTTGAGGGATACATCAACGAAATGAAAGTAGTGTGATTAGCAGCATGTTGGAACATGTATGAATAAGTAGAAAAATATTAGAAGTAAGGTTGATTGGTAAAGTCAGTGTGTGGTCTATGGATGTACATTATTACTATTGTATATATGTTGTACAAGTTGCACCTATGATATTGTGTGCATGTGATGTTGTGTATATAGGGTGTTGTCTACATGTTATTTATGCAATGCTATGAATAAACGGGATTGCGTACATATGATGTTGTGTGTTTGTTGTATATACGGTGTTGTGTGTATATTGCATATGTAGGTTTGGGTGTATATGGTGTTTATACGTACATGTTGGATATGTGGTGTTGTGCGCATGTTGGATATGCGGTGTTGTGTACATATGGTGCTATGTAAATGTTGTATATGTAGTGTTATGTACATATGGTGTTGTGTGCATGTTGTATATGTGGTGCTATTTACATATGGCATTGGGTGCATGATTGTATATGTGGTGTTGTGTGCATGTGGTGTTGTGTATGTGTTGTAAATGTAGTGTAGTGTACATGTCATGCATGTGTTGTTGTGTACATGTAGTGTCGTGTACATATTGTGCATGTGGTGTTTTGTACATGTGGTATTGCATACATGTTGTACAGGTAGTGCAGTGTACATCTGGTGTGTTGTGTAGGTGGTGTCCTGTACATGTGATGTTGTGCACATGTTTTGTAGTTTGTGTTGTGTACAAGTTGTACATATGGTACTGGTGTACATGTGTTATTGTGTGCATGTCATACATGTTGTGTCACGAGCATGTGGTACTATGTATCTGCATTGTATAGTTGTGATATCATGACATGTGCACTCGTTGCATTGTACTATGTGTAGTACATGTATTGTGTTGTGTTGTGCACCAGGTGTAGGTACATGTATTATGTGGTGTTGTACATTGGGTGTAGATTTATGTTTTGTGTTGTACATCGGGTGTAGGTGTATGTATTGTGTGGTATCATATGCTCTGTGTGGGTGTATGTGTTGTGTTGTGTTGTGTGTTGAGTGTGGGTGCATGTATTGTGTGGTGTTGTACGTCGTGTGTGGATGTGCATGTTGTGATGTACATTGTGTGTGTGTACATAATTGAAGAGAAGAAAAGGAACTGGGTGCTTGCTGGGTGTGGAAACCAATCCAGTGTGTGTACAAAAGGAAAAAGGACAAAGATAGAAGCAAAGGATTGATTAAAGGATGAGTATCAATATTTTATTTCAGTTTTATTATGCATGTGATCTATGATTATGATCTGTGTTGATTACATGTGATCTATGATTTGGTTTTATGATGATTACATGTGATTCATGATTTTGATCTATGATGGTTGTGTTTTAAACTAAACGAATGTGATATATTTATACATGTTGATTTGATGAAACAAATAGTTTGACTTGTTGTGACAGGAAGTGAACAAAATTGCAAGTGTAATTTGTTAATGGGCCACCAATGAGGTATTATTTGAATTCATTTTAATATATTTTAAATATAATGTAAATTATTTTATTGGTACAGGAATGCATGAAATTCTCATTTGGGTGGTTGAAATTGACTGCAAGAGTTGGCATCAACAACAAAAGGAATTGGAAAATGCAATAGTATGTTGGTAAAGAACTTTAGGAGCAAGGTCATTGTGGGCCACTGGTACCCAATAGTGTCTATTGATTGCCATCAACTTTATATGACGAGTATAATGGTTTTGAGGCAGGGATATGCATGTAGGTTTTAACCTTGTACAAAAATTACCTGCAACTAAATTCTAAAAATAGAAAATAAACAATGACAAGGATATAAAACAAATACTGAAAGATTACATCCAAAAACCAAGACTACCATATTGTTTTTTCATTATGTTCCTTTCAATGTTACAATACATATATATACATGTTGAAGCATTCATAAACCCTAATCCATTAACCCTGGAGTAGAACATAACCATAATTCCCTTGACCAGATCTACAAAATACCATGGGAAGAAATCCATCATGCCCAAAACCATGTGCGAAACCCATGCACAAAATCGTAGGTAGGCTCGTTCACCTAATATAGGGTCCAAAACAAACTTCCAGGGGCACTTCCTTGGACCTTGTGCATGGGGGCATCCATCCCCTTGAAACCCCTCAACAAGGGGGGCTACGCCCTCCCATGACCCCTTGCTGCACCTGTCACAATGAACAGGGGGGTTTTTGCTCCCCCTGTGACCACCCCACACGTGCGACTAGCCATGGAAAGAATATAACACACACCCAACATTCTCCCACTTGTTGTTTTATTTTCCACATAGGGGATCACAGGAGAGATTAGTCATTGGTACATCCCTACAACACCCATTGTTTCTATACATAAAAAATGTAACACCCCCTCCTCTCAAGTCCACCCAAGCAACCGACTAGCCAGGGTAAACATGTGACGAGAGAGGTTATATAAGGCATTCAACTTCCTTGGTGACCTTAAGGAAATGGAATTGATGGAACATATCAAACAAACCCATCCACATCATTAACAATACCCTTAGGAAGCATGTCAACCACTTAGACATCATGTCCCTAAGTTCCAATGATGTTTAAAGTCTTTTAACCCCTCATTTCTCTCATGCTATAGGTATGACAATGTCTAGAACCCAAAGTCACTCTCACAGATGATGAGACTCATCATTGGGTAATTATATGGGCCTTAATTCACCTCCTAGCTTAGTCAAACCAACTTTTCTCACAACTTATTACATGTTTTGAAAATATTTTGTTTATTGAGACGAGTTATAGTGACATATTATGCCTAGTGGACTAATATGCATCGAATGTAGGTTTGGAAGAAAAAATCAAGGAATTTTGGCAAATAATAAGGTTTGAAACTTGAAAGGGACAATGGAGAGATATTGTAGGAGTTAAATCCTCCTCATTTACTCCTTCACCATTCAAATATTCCTTCATTAATCCCACCATCTTGGAGTGCAAGCAACCAAGCCATGAAGATTATAAGGTAGCCGAGCAAGTGATAGAACAAGAGTAGTTCATCTCGAGTTTGGGAGTCGAGCCACCCTAAATTTAATGAAGTCATTGGAGACTTTAGTTGTTAAGTAGAGAGGCCTAAAGCCTCACTAGGATTCAAATTTTTGTTGTAAAACTCTTGCTACTTTCGAGCTCCAGACTTGTGGAAGGCTTTTTGATGTAATTTTCTGTTTGGTAATAAGAATGAGCTTGTTCTTGATTCAGTACTGAGTTAACTCAGAGGGCTAAAGCCCTTGGGTTAGGGCCCAACTCTGGCAGCAAAGGCTCCTCTTCTTGTATCTTTATGCTTAGCTTAGTTTCATATATTCATGGTTAAACTGTTGTTAGAAGTATTTCATTGCAAGTAGTGTAGATTTGATTAATTTTTTATTAGTTTGCTTCCATTTGTGCCTTAATTTAGTAGCAGGTTAGAAGGGATAAAAGAGCCTCCACAAATTTGTCAGTAGTTGTCTCAACCTCACTTATTCCTTCTGGGATCATGATTTGAGGAAAAGACCCTTATGTAGCCCAAAATGACAGATTTCCATTTCGTTCATGATATTTAGAATTTTCTGTACTTAAACTAGCATTTGATCAACTTTTCAAAGTAGGATTTCATTTCCATCTCTTCTATCTTCATCCTTGCAGTAGATCTCATCCATGATTCCATGTTATTCAACAATTTCTTCATGCATAAGGTAGACAATTAGTTCATTAAATTTTGCTTTTCTAGTTCATGAGAATTCTAATTGTTTCCATGACTTTTTGGAAATTACACATGTTTGATGCAGAGAAAGTACTTCAAAAGTAGGTAGAGATCTCATAGAAAGAAACCAAATTCCAACTTCATTCACCCATAGGCATTGCTTGCTTTCATCAAAACCTTCACCAATTTCATAATTTTACATAGAAATTTCCTCAAGCATTTTGAGCAAATCTAGCCATCTCCTAAACTTGGTTTTAGGTTCTGAGTGATCCTCGGCCTCTTCTCACTCCATTCCACCCATAAACCACCTTCCCTAATCTTTCCATCACCTCCAATATCCATCGTTTTCTCACGGCTGTATCTCATAGAAATATAGTACATCCTGTAGGCTTTTAGTACATCTTGTAGGTTTTCCTGTAGTGGCCTGTTTTGAGGCTGAATTGAGAAACAACCTCTAGGAAGCCTCCCAAGGTCACCCAAGGGTCCCCCAAACCTTCCAACCATCTCCTGAACCTTCTAGCCATCCATCAACACCCCTAAACGACTTTCCACATCACCAAAAGAGATTAGTTTGCACACTTGATTTTTCATGAAAAGCATAAAAGGAAAAAACATATTTATTACAGTCCTTTACATGCATAACAGTTGTGTATGATGTTTTTAACTTCCATGATTAGGAGAGTAGCATATTTTTCATATTGATTTAGCATCAGTGCAAAGCATAGCTCTTATAAGTTAATTAGGACATGGTGTGCCTTAGCATTGAATTTCATTCTTTTTCATTATTGTAGTAGATCAACGCTTTCTTAGGGTAGATTTCTATTTCATTCATCAAGGAACCAAGCTTCTTTTGAATCCATAGAAGTCTAGCTTGCAAACCATGGTGGTATCTTTCCAGTTGAATAGTGACAAAAGGAAGAACCATCACTTTTACTTGTGTATACAACATTGTCACCTCCAAGTTTGTACGAACCTTGGGTTGATAAAGTAAATTTGTTAGCTCCAGGAGTTGTAACATTCTTATGGGGGCCTGACCTAGGTTCGGAGTTATTTAGCCAAAGAAATCCCTACACTACTAGGCCTTTCAGCATCATCCCATAGAGCATGGACTAAAGTCTCACTCGAAGTAGTATGGGGGGATGTTGGAACTAAGTTTCTGCACCCTTGAGATGTTTGAGATATCGATTTAGTCCAACTAGATATGTCTTTGTGTAGGTCATTTTGTGCACTATCCTAACCTTCAATACCTTCATGATATGTTATAATAATCTTTCGCGTAGCCCTAACCAGGGATGGAGATGCTTTGGTGCTGCTAGGGCAGCGAACTGCACTATTTCCCCAAACTACATTGCGTATCTTACTTATATTCTTAACAGATCTTAGTTAAATTCACATAAATAGATCTTATATATGAATTTCACTTAATCAATACAATTATACACCTTCACACAACATATAAGTATTAGAAGTGAATTTTATACCCAAGATAACAGATGCATAAAACAGGAAATAAATACACAGAAATGATAGGAAACTTCTCTTTATTAATACTTCCAACTGTTAAAGACCCGACTCACCCTATGCACTTAGTTGCAGGGGTCCACGCACTCAGTTGCGAACTATTAGGCCTCTCCGAACTCATCTGCAGAGCCTTCTCCTACTCTACGACCCAAAAACTAGACTTTACTCCACATATCTATCTTGCATATATCATATATTCATCTTTTCTTTTTTCGCATTCATTCCTTAACTACTTAGAGCCTCACTCTATTTATACAATCCCATGGTCTGCTAATCATGGGTAGATATCTAAAGCTGACATTACAATAACAAAACTAAGGGAAGACAACTCTATGACTCGTTTACAAACTACATGGTCCGCTCCCACAAAATGCAGAGTAAACAGGAATTACAATCTTTAATCAAAATTTGGGCTCTAAGCCCCAAGAGTTCCCTTCGGGGATCCCGCACCCAACAGGCCCCCAACACAAACATCATGACTCACCCTTGAGTCACTCTGCTGGTGTAAATATCTTTGCACGAAGACCTCCCAACTCTGACTGGATCATTGCAAGCTCAGTAGCGCACTGAGTGGCTGCCTGTTGTACTTTTTTGATGCATTGTTCAGTGACCACTGTGGCTGAACTAGTGCCCTAGATCCTTTCCTGCATTTCTTGCAACTACGTGAGATTTGCTTCATTAGAGGCTGTAATAGTGTACACCTCATCAATCCATGGGTCTAAGCGTGCCTTCAAAACTACTTCCTTCTGCCGAGCAACATCCACCTGCTCCTTAAGTGCTTTACCCTGCTGCATCCTCGCAAGCCTCTGTGTAAGGGAAACTGTCTATGTGGTCCATTTTACTTCATCATATCTCTATTGTAGCTTGCGAGTCTCTGTCTCTAGGCGCTATATGTTTGGGTCCTCCTACAGGGTGGTGAGAACCTCGAACGGCTGCTCGAACAGCTTTGTGTAGTCTGTCACTGCACTGTTAACCTCCGCTATTTCTACTGTAATCGTGATGGAACACTATTCCTTAACCTCCAGTGGAGTTGAAGGATATGCCTTCAATTGCAGTTCTGCTATCCGAAGTTTCAGCTCTAGCTGAACCCTAGCCATTTCTTCCTTTGCTTCGCACACCCCTGCTGCTAATTTTTGGATGTGCACCTCCAAAATATAGACTATCTCCCAAGGGAGCATAGCTATGTTTAATTCAATTCCATTCAACCCACTGACCATAGGCCTATCAGCCTCATTTTCTATAATGAATGCTCCATCTGGCAGCACTAAGGTGTTGGTCATCCGAGCGCACAACATTTCCTCAGCCATAGATGTGCCTACTGCAAGGCTATTTGACACAGTGCCAGCCTATGGAGTGCACACCTGCAACTCCTGTATATGTGCCCAGAGAGCCCCTAACGCCATCTAGTGTTCCTCCTTGGACTGTTGGAGGGCCTCCACGGTGACGTCCCTCATTGTCTCGCGAATGTCATGTAGATCCCCCTCAGTGAGTGTGATCAGGTCGAACGAAGTCTTTGAAGCCTTCGACTTCTTTCATGGCCCTACCTATTCTCTCGGGTGTGGATATTTTATCTGGGTGGACGTTATCTATGGGTCCAGACCACCTTGCCCTGTATCAGTCTCCGGCTCAGGGGAAGGTGACTTTTGTCCTTCCCGCTCTTCTTCTACTGCCTTCTACTCCTCTTTTGCTAACTTTGTAGTGTAGCGTGCCGCCTAGGCCTTAGCTGTTGCTGCTTCGTTTCTGTGCTTTTCTGCTAACTGCGCCATTCACAATTTCGCCTTTTCCTTTTTCCGTTGCGTAGCGGACTTCTCTGCTTCCACCGTGGAGCTGGCTAGGGCATGCCACTTCGGTGACCAAAACTCAAGGACCGAAAAGATGACATCGTCTATCATCAGATAGGGTAACTCGTGCCACGTCTTCACGGGGTCCTTTTGCGCCCTGATGTAGACATGGTGAAAAGATGCCTTGAATACCATGAAGCTCTGCGGACTGTTGTAGACCATGGGTGATAACCGCAACTTACGATTAATCCCCATTTTGATGTTCATCTCCATGAGCACCCAGAATATTTTGTTGTCCCTTATCCTTTGTGAATCCCTAGTTTCCCACAACGAAGCATATTTCGCTGCCTCTAGAAGGTCCTGTGTGATTGTTGAGAATTTGTTGTTTTCAGGCAATTCCCATTCCACCAATACTATGGACAACAAAAGCCACGCATAGTGAAATTTTTTCCCTACTCCTGTGTCTCACAATAGTTCTCAAGGAACTCTTCGCATAAGTAGTTAGCCTAGTTGAATTGGAGCCCTTCTGCGCATTGCAATGCTAGTGCAACCACCGGCGTGGGCACCTCATCCGCGCGGGTGGCACTTCCGCATAACCTTCCCTGGTAATATTTGCATTGCGAATTTAATTGCAAGGTTGTTGATGCTGGAAATGGCATACCCTCTATTCTTCTTCTCCAGCTTAAACTTCTTCTTCATGGCCTCCACAATGGAAAAATCATCGCTCTTTCCCTCTGAGATGTTTGCTTTGTCCTCCCCTTTGTAAGGGAGTGTTGAAGCCTCGAAAATCAGGTCGACAACAAGGGGTATACTCACCCGGTCTAGACCTTGGTTGACAGCTCCTTATCCGTTTGGTATAGTGAGTCCGACTGGGGATAATGGGACCAGTTTCCCAATTTAAGGGTGTGCGTGTGCAGAGTTGGATGTTGTTGATCTAAAGTTTGTATCTAAGCTACTTTAATCTAACTCTATGCTATTGTAATCTAATGAAAACAGCACATCTAATCTATGCTAACCCAAGATGTAATTCTTCTATTATGCGATCTAAAGAGATTTCAAATAATAGCTAGTAATAAATATCATTCAGCAATTATAAGAATATGAATCAGCTAAGATGAACCACTTTGCATAAAAAGTTAGGCAAAACAGTTGTGAACAGCATATCGCATAACAAGTTATTCACACATTAAACATAAATAAATGGCTCCACCGTACAAAAGTGCCAAATGGTAACACAAGCATTCATGTAATAACATATAAAAAACTAAAAACTGTATATTGCTTTAAGCATATAAGCAGAAACGATCAAGAGATAAAAGTACCATTTATGACTGGTCCTACTCATAAGCTTCAAGCAACAATGATTTATCTTTCCTTGTTCTAATATCTACTAAGAGTACAGAAGTGCAACATCAGTAGCAGATATCAAATGCCAACATCAATAAATATCTATCCTTCCATTCATCAAAGCCTCCTCTGAGGGTGCAAAAGTGCATGTTCTGAGGATAAGTGTTTGACAAATTTCTGGACCCTTCTCTAAATGCATGAGAAGGGTTTAAATACTACTAACTAAATCTGATCATAAGTTAACTACAAAAAATTAGGATGCGGTTTTCAAATGACCGCCCTTTTTCTAATCTAATTTTTTAAGAAAAAATAAGAGTCTAAATTAAGCTATTTCTGTATCTGGTCCTTAAAGTTGCATGTGTTCAACATTTGTTTGAGGAGCGTCGGTTGGCTAACTTTTGCTTTGAGCTGTGCTGAGAAAATGGAATCAACGAGCGCTGGCACCACCTTTTCAGTTGTATTTGTGATACATTTCACAGTCATCCACTGACTATGCGGTTTAACCAAATATGTCCAGTAACATTCCCAATTTAATCCCTTTAGTACTTGGAATTCCTTTTCCTTTTCCCGTGCTTTCTACTTCCAATCCTCCTCTAATTTTGATTTGTTTGGAAAATACCCCGGAACATTTTCTGCGATTAGATTAGCTCTGTGCAAATTCTCATTTATACAGTCAATGAGAATGTTTGCTGTTGTAGCTGCTGCACCTGTCGCCTTTTTTGCTTCTTTAATTTGATCATCCCACTTACTAAAGACAAACTCTTTATGATTCTCGTTTATCCTGAGTGCGACTTCATCAAATAAATCCTTTTTGCGAAAGAATACCTTTACCTTGACCATAGTTGTGAAATTCTGAGCAATTTCATTTAGGTCAAATGGTCTTGCCAGGATTTTAAATAACTGGAGACATGTAATATTTTGTATCTCTGCGAATGCATGACCTACATCGAACAGTGAAAAGGCCCCACAAGCCATAGGAAACTGTGGCCATATGGCCTTCTTCTTGTCCTTTAAATCTTTTGTTAGGCCGCCTTCTGAACATGTTTGATAAGCAATCTCTCGAGCCAAAAGTTTATCGGGGATGTATAAAGGTAGAACATGAGGGGGAACAATGCTTCTAAAAACTCTAATATAAGTGAAGAACTCCTCCCCGAACCATCTTGCGATGGGGATGATTTCTATCTATGCTTCGGGGGAGCACCTTGGGGGGTCTTTATCATATATCATTCTATACAAGGGTAGGATAAGACCGTGACAAATTTGGTAAAAATGTGGAACGAACTGGGAGTCCCATAATATCTTATGATAGACATGAATGGGTAATGGGTCTTGAGTCATCCATTTCCAACCCAAAACAGGAAATTTAGACACATAACAGATAGAGTCCATAACATATGCGGATAGAAAAAACGGGGGATAGATCCTTTGAGACATGGATCTTTTAGACTGGTAATTGAGAATAGATGTGACCAGATTATTAGAAAATACCTTGGCCCAATCTATAATTACGGCATTTGTAGCAGCATCTATTAATGGTAACCATTCAGATGAAAGCTTATTGATATCTGGCTTCCCAAACAATCTACAAAGCATGGCTGCAGCAAAACAATATGGGGAGGTGAGGGAACTAGTGTTGTACATACCGCTCTTGTCTTTCTTGAGAGGTTCATCTTTTCTGGACCAATCCTTGGTGGTCTCCGATAGGTTCGGGTTTTCTGCCACGAATTTCTCGATGAATTGCATGTTGTAAGTTTCCTGCGGCTCAGGAAGATGGTACATGAGTTTTAAATCTTGTACAACGAACGATCCGATGAGCCCTTGTCCTTGGATCTTGAACTTTCTGTCTTTCATTTCTACATTATCAAGTATCCACTTGATCATGTCTGTATATGGGAGAATTTTTGGTCTTGCTGCTATCCTATGTAGGAATGAACAAGCTAATTCTTCTAGGGATGCCTCGGAAGATCCCTGTGAATCTGAGCTAGCGGCAACCTTCATTATTCTGGCGTTTTCTTCTTCAATACGTTTGTACATGCCTTCCCATGTTGATATCCCCACGTCTCTGTTACATGCTGTGTCTGTGTATAATGGTGTCATCCCCTTCATCTCGGAGCTCTAAGATTTACTTTTCTTTCCCATTTCTTCCGGCGTATTGCCTTGTATAGTGCTCCGCTCTCTGTTCCTGCAGTTCACAAGAAATGGAAATGATTGATCAAGAAAGGTGATGGGAGAGTTTTAAATGCAGCAGATACATCAAATATGCCACCTTACGTGAAGAAATTCTTCGAAAAGCACACGTCCATGTTTCATTAATAACTGGCAACTAATCCTTTATTAACATTTAAAGCACATGTTCTTGATTTAGATTATAATAGGTGGTCTTTCTTGAATAACGTGCCTGAAAGATTCGTGATGGAGTGATTCTGCGATTTGCATCGCGACATCGCAATCATCGCAGATCGTGATATCGCAATGTCGCAGATCGCGGAAGTTTTATGTTATCCAAATTTCGCTAGCATATTCCCTGCGATATGCGATCTTGCGATCAGCGTTATCGCAGATCGGTAAATCTTGAGTTTTTTCTTATTGCAATGCGATAGCCAATTGATGGGACTTTACTATCATTTTGCGATGCGGCTTTCCTCTTTCGATATTTTTCTCATCATAATTTAGGTTTTTTAAAGTATTCAAAAGATCTTTCTAAGCTTATGATGGTGACCTTATTTTAGAGAAAAGAAACTCTTTCTTTTCCTAAAATTTTAACTAACGGTCCCCATTCATTTAGTATTTTGGATAACACTAAAATGAAAAATGGGGGGCGGGGGGGTTATTGCTGGCCACAACAATTGGCGATTCACTTGGGAGAACCAGTTGTCTCTGTTTTTTCTTTTGAACTTTTCAAACTTCCGAAATAGAATGTTTTTTAGAACTCTCATTCTTTATTATGAAAAGATGAAGTATATTATGCTCTAAACTTTCACGATATTTTGTTTCAACCTCTTTCCATTTTAAATATTCACTCCTGCAACTCGTCCTTGCATTTATATCAGCCATTACTTGGTCTTGTAAAAAATAAAGTTTTCCTTGTGAACCAGTTTTAAATATGCTCATTTGTCGTAGGTAGAGCCTCTACTGCCAGCAGGCGTCCATAGCCTCGACAGGGTTACCTGTTACCTAGCAATGATCCTTTATCCTGCTTAAGGTGACCTACAACTTTCAAAGAAAAACCCATATTGACACTTATTGCTTTGATTTTTTTTTTTTATTATTCTTAAAGAACAATGTCTTGGTTTGGTAGTCAAATTATGACACAGTCATTCACTTGATTTACACTTTTGCTGAACAAGCTGGCTCGTGATGAGACCCTTGTCTTTTGATTTCAACAATCTTGAGTCATTGCCCTGTTTTGGTGGACAGTATTGGCAAAGTCAGCAAGTTATAATACTTGTGATTATGATAAGCCGGCTCGTGATGAGACCTCTTATTCTTTAAGATAAAGTGTATTCATGGATTATTCCTTTGAATGCTGCGACTTTCTTTAGCAGGGAGGAAGTCATTTTTTCCTTAAGAAAGTTCTGGACGACAATGATAGAGTTTTGAAAATAGCTGCTTTACAGAGAATCCCTATTTTTCTATTGATACCTTTCATTGTGCTAATATAAAACAATTTCTTCGCCAAAGGTTTCTTTTGTCAAAGTTTTTTGGAAGTTGAAACTAGTATCGTATTTGGGTCAGAGCTTTTTAACAACATCTAGTAATAATAAAGATCAAGTTTCCAAAATATTTGCTATTTATACAAGTAAGAGTTTAAAATATGAAAAAGAGAAATGGTGTCTTTAGTAAATGTCAGATGCTGTTAACCAAAGGAAATTTTATTTAGGGGAAAAATATTTAAAGAAATGAGAGGTGACTATTCCTTTGGATTATATACAATAGGGATAATCTCTTCTTTTATTTTACCTATCAACTTTAGAAATTAATTTATCCAACTAATAACCTAACTAAATTAATCCTACTCCTAATTTAACTATACACAGACAAATTGACTAGGTAAAATGATATTTCCAGTGAAACCATCTTTTCATTTTTATTCCTACACATATGCACTCTTTAAACAACAGTGTTAAGATAAAAAAATTTCTTGGAATGTCAATATTGAATGTGGAATCAGAAAGTGAAACTTCAGTCGAAATTTTGCTCGATTTTTTTTTTTATGAAATCTTCTTTCTAATTGGATATCTATTGGATCGTAGAAATCAGGATAGATTTCTATTATGGATTGGTGATTGTTCAATAGGAAAGATGACAGGCCAATTTTACTGGCCTGAAATCTATCCTGCGTTAAGGTCAATCTTTTAGCAATTTCTGGCAAACAGAAAGTTTCCACATATAAATCACTAAAAAAATGAATAACAGATCGAAATTTTCCAAAAGGGAATTGTCAATTATCATGAATTGCTGGTAAGCTTCCAAAAATGCTTTTTTTTGTTGATGATGTTTTGGATGACATAGAAGTTTTTTAAGGAAGGTTGTTATTGACTGATTTTGGCTTTGACACAATTCAACTTCCCAAAATGGTAACATATCTCTCGAGTGTTCTTTGATCATGTGTTCAATATACCATAGAGATCTATCAAAAGTTTGAAAATTTAAAACACAATCCGATTTTATACAAAATGAATGTAGGCGAGAACTAGTGTTATAAGGCAACTGGGATTGATCTAGAATATCTTCTTCTTCACAAGGACTGGCCAGAATCATGGGATCTGAGTGATTTCGATTTTCTTCTTGTGAATAAGAAAACAAATCATGATTGGGAGCAGGCATGGTAGTTTTCTCATGATATGAATCATAGATCGGGATTTCGTCTCGGATAGTAAAATCATGCAAATGATCCATCACTCTGAAATGAGGATTGACTGGTATAATTCTTGAATTAGAATATTTCTCATTATCTGAGTTCTATTGAGTTACTTGAGATAAATCAACATTATCATCGGCTAAGTAGCTATCATACATGACTTCGCAGGATTCCCTGGATTTTTCTTTTTTATCCCGTATATTCAAAAAGGGAAGATCAAGTCGTTCATGTTTGAAAAGGACAAAAGGAGTTTTTATAGCTGTCTCTTTATCTTGAAATCCTAACGGTGATTTACTTGGATAATACTCTATATCTCTTGGGATTTTATTAATATTGAGGGGAAGAAAATTATCATCACTAAAAACATCACGATAAAGAGAAAAATGTGATTATGAAACAATGCATTTGAAAATATCATCGTGAAGAATTTCTTGTTGATCACATTCATCGTAGATATTAGGATTTAGATCATACCTTTGTGTGTTTGTATTTTCCAAAAGCGAATCAGTTTGTTGTTCTAACCTTGATATCTGCCTTTGTCGACTTGCGATGATATTATCTAACCTTGCCTCCAAGTCACTTTTTGTTTCCAAGGTAGGCTTTCTTTCAACATTCTCGCTCATGTCTTCTAATCTTCAGGAAGTTTCTTCATCATGAATAATTCGCATATTCAAATTGGAATTTTCATTCATATTAAAAGAAAATGGAACTAGACTTGGACTAACTTCTGCTGGATCGGGCACAGGAGGCAGAAAATAGTTATGCTCAGCGCAATCTGAAGACTCTTCATCCACGAGTTTGTTCTCAATATCAATTTTTAGACAATTAAGATGAAATCGCATATTAAAATCCCTAACAGATTCACCTTCTTTTCGTAGATATTCAATTTCATCATATACCTGATCATAATCATAGGAATCAAATTCACAAATGAAAGCCTTGACGAATTGGTCCCAGTTGTGAATTGAGGCAACTGGGAGGGTTCTACACCAGTTTCTTGCTTCTGCTGTGAATGTGAGAGTAAAAATTCTGCATAAAATTCCTTCGTCAATTCCTTGAATGTTCGAACTTAAAACATTTTGAATAAATTGAAGGGTGTGATTAAAAGCGGATGAATTACTCTTACCGTTGAATTTTACCTGAGACAAGAGGGATAATCTCTTCTTTTGTTTTACCTATCAACTTTAGAAATTAATTTATCCAACTAACAACCTAACTAAATTAATCCTACTCCTAATTTAACTATACACAGACAAATTGACTAGGTAAAATGATATTTCCAGTGAAACCATCTTTTCATTTTTATTCCTACACATATGCACTCTTTAAACAACAGTGTTAAGATAAAAGCTTTTCTTGGACTGTTAATATTGAATGTGGAATCAGAAAGTGAAACTTCAGTCGAAATTTTGCTCGATTTTTTTTTTTTTTATGAAATCTTCTTTCTAATTGGATATCTATTGGATCGTAGAAATCAGGATGGATTTCTGTTATGGATTGGTGATTTTTCAATAGGAAAGATGACAGGCCAATTTTACTGGCCTGAAATCTATCCTGCATTAAGGTCAATCTTTTAGCAATTTCTGGCAAACAAAAAGTTTCCACATATAAATCACTAAAAGAATGAATAACAGATGGAAATTTTCCAAAAGGGAATTGTCAATTATCATGAATTGCTGGTAAGCTTCAAAAAATGCTCTTTTTCTTGTTGATGATGTTTTGGATGACATAGAAGTTTTTTAAGGAAGGTTGTTATTGACTGATTTTGGCTTTGACACAATTCAGCTTCCCAAAATGGTAACATATCTCTCGAGTGTTCTTTGATCATGTGTTCAATATACCATAGAGATCTATCAAAAGTCTGAAAATTTAAAACACAATCCGATTTTATACAAAATGAATGCAGGCGAGAACTAGTGTTATAAGGCAACTGGGATTGATCTAGAATATCTTCCTCTTCACAAGGACTAGCCAGAATCATGGGATCTGAGTGATTTCGATTTTCTTCTTGTGAATAAGAAAACAAATCATGATTGGGAGCAGGCATGGTAGTTTGCTCATGATATGAATCATAGATCGGGATTTCGTCTCGGATAGTAAAATCATGCAAATGATCCATCACTCTGAAATGAGGATTGACTGGTATAATTCTTGAATTAGAATATTTCTCATTATCTGAGTTCTATTGAGTTACTTGAGATAAATCAACATTATCATCGGCTAAGTAGCTATCATACATGACTTCGCAGGATTCCCTGGACTTTTCTTTTTTATCCCGTATATTCAAAAAGGGAAGATCAAGTCGTTCATGTTTGAAAAGGACAAAAGGAGTTTTTATAGCTGTCTCTTTATCTTGAAATCCTAACGGTGATTTACTTGGATAATCCTCTATATCTCTTGGGATTTTATTAATATTGAGGGGAAGAAAATTATCATCACTAAAAACATCACGATAAAGAGAAAAATGTGATTATGAAACAATGCATTTGAAAATATCATCGTGAAGAATTTCTTGTTGATCACATTCATCGTAGATATTAGGCTTTAGATCATACCTTTGTGTGTTTGTATTTTCCGAAAGCGAATCAGTTTGTTGTTCTAACCTTGATATCTGCCTTTGTCGACTTGCGATGATATTATCTAACCTTACCTCCAAGTCACTTTCTATTTCTAAGGTAGGCTTTCTTTCAACATTCTCGCTCATGTCTTCTAATCTTCAGGAATTTTCTTCATCATGAATAATTCGCATATTCAAATTGGAATTTTCATTCATATTAAAAGAAAATGGAACTAGAATTGGACTAACTTCTGCTGGATCAGGCACAGGAGGCAGAAAATAGTTATGCTCAGCACAATCTGAAGACTCTTCATCCACGAGTTCATTCTCAATATCAAATTTTAGACAATTAAGATGAAATTGCATATTAAAATCCCTAACAGATTCACCTTCTTTTCGTAGATATTCAATTTCATCATATACCTGATCATCATCATAGCAATCAAATTCACAAATGAAAGCCTTGACGAATTGGTCCCAGCTGTGAATTGAGGCAACTGGGAGGGTTCTACACCAGTTTCTTGCTTCTGCTGTGAATGTGAGAGTAAAAATTCTGCATAAAATTCCTTCGTCAATTCCTTGAACGTTCGAACTTAAAACATTTTGAATAAATTGAAGGGCGTGATTAAAAGTGGAAGAATTACTCTTACCGTTGAATTTTACCTGAGACAAGAGTCTTACCACTTCAGGTGGGGTGTTGGAAGATGCACGAACATGGATACAACTCCAAATAGGAAGTTTGAGAGAAGTCATCTTAAATCAAATATCACAGTTACCCACAACTCCAACAGACAACATGCTTCAGGCCCTCCTTCTAGCGCCAAATATGTTGAAGCCCCGAAAATCGGTTCGACAACAAGGGGGATACTCACCCGGTCCGGACCTTGGTTGACAGCTTGGGACCAGTTTCCCAATTTAAGGGTGTGTGTGTGCAGAGTTACAACACATCTAATCTATGCTAACCCGAGATATAATTATTCTATTATGTGATCTAAAGAGATTTTAAATAATAGCTGGTAATAAAGATCATTCAGCAATTATAAGAATATAAATCAGTTAAGATGAACCACTTTGCATAAAAAGTTAGGCAAAACAGTTGTGAACAGCATATCGCATAACAAGTTATTCACACATTAAACATAAATAAATGGCTCCACCATACAAAAGTGCCAAATGGTAACACAAGCATTCATGTAATAACATATAAACAACTAAAAATTGTATATTGCTTTAAGAATATAAGCAGAAATGATCAAGAGATAAAAGTACCATTTATGACTGGTCCTACTCATATGCTTCAAGCAACAATGATTTATCTTTCCTTGTTCTAATATCTACTAAGAGTACAGAAGTGCAACATCAGTAGCAGATATCAAATGCAAACATCAATAAATCTTGATCCTTCCATTCATCAAAACCTCCTTTGAGGGTGCAAAAGTGATTGTTCTGAGGATAAGTTTTTAAAAAATTTCTGGACCCTTCTCTAAATGCATGAGAAGGGTTTAAATACTACTAACTAAATCTGATAATAAGTTAATTACAAAAAATGAGGATGCGGTTTTCAAATGACCGCCCTTTTTCTAATCTAATTTTTTAAGCAAAAAATAAGAGTCTAAATTAAGCTACTTCTGTATCTGGTCCTTAAAGCTGCATGTGTTCAACATTTGTTTGAGGAGAGTCGGTTGGCTAAATTCTACTTTGAGCTGTACTAAGAAAACAGAATCAACGAGCACTGGCACCACCTTTTCAGTCGTATTTGTGATACATTTCATGGTCATCCACTGACTATGCGGTTTAACCAAATATGTCCAGTAACATTTCCAATTTAATCCCTTTAGTACTTGGATTTCCTTTTCCTTTTCCCGTGCTTTCTGCTTCCAATCCTCCTCTAATTTTGATTTGTTTGGAAAATATCCCGAAACAGTTTCTGTGATTAGATTAACTCTGTGCAAATTCTCATTTATACAGTCAATGAGAATGTTTGTTGTTGTAGTTGCTGCACCTGCCGCCTTTTCTGCTTCTTTAATTTGATCATCCCACTTACTAAAGACCAACTCTTTATGATTCTCATTTATCCTGAGTGTGCCTTCATCAAATAAATCCTTTTTGCCAAATAATACCTTTACCTTGACCATAGTTGTGAAATTCTAAGCAATTTCATTTAGGTCAAATGGTCTTGCCAGGATTTTCAATAACTGGAGACATGTAATATTCTGTATCTCTGTGAATGCATGACCTACATCGAACAGTGAAAAGGCCCCACAAGCCATAGGAAACTGTGGCCATATGGCCTTCTTCTTGTCCTTTAAATCTTTTGATAGGCCGCCTTCTGAACAGGTTTGATAAGCATTCTCTCGAGCCAGAAGTTTATCGGGGATGTATAAAGGTAGAACATGAGGGGGAACAGTGCTTCTAAAAACTCTAATATAAGTGAAGAACTCCTCCCCGAACCATCTTGCGATGGGGATGATATCTATCTGTGCTTCGGGTGAGCACCTTGGGGGGTCTTTATCATATATCATTCTATACAAGGGTAGGATAAGACCGTGACAAATTTGGTAAAAATGTGGAACAAACTGGGAGTCCCATAATATCTTATGATAGACATGAATGGGTAATGGGTCCTGAGTCGTCCATTTCCAACCCAAAACAGGAAATTTAGACACATAACAAATAGATTCCATAACATATGCGGATAGAAAAAAAGGGGGATAGATCCTTTGAGACATGGATCTTTTAGACCGGTAATTGAGAATAGTCGTGACCAGATTATCAGAAAAGACCTTGGCCCAATCTATAATTACGGCATTTGTAGCAGCATCTATTAATGGCAACCATTCAGATGAAAAATTATTGATATCTGGCTTCCCAAACAATCTACAAAGCATGGCTACAACAAAACAATATGGGGAGATGAGGGAACTAGTGCTGTACATACCGTTCTTGTCTTTCTTGAGAGGTTCATCTTTTCTAGACCAATCCTTGGTGGTCTCCGATAGGTTCGGGTTTTCTGCCACGAATTTCTCGATGAATTGCGTGTTGTAAGTTGCCTGCGGCTCAGGAAGATGGTACATGAGTTTTAAATCTTGTACAGCGAACGATCCGTGTTGAAAAGTGTGCAACAAGAAATGCTTGTTGAGAATGCAACAAGATGATGGAGCTTAGTGGAAAGGAGTCGCCT
>APFE030663730.1:1502-24290 GCA_000404065.3 Pinus taeda
GTTGATAGGACCCACAAAGTCCATGCCCCACTTCTCAAATGGCTCGAAAGTCACTTGAGGTTGGAGGGGAATTTCATCACTTGGAGTCAGTTTCCTCATCCTTTGACATCGGTCACATTGGCTTATGTATCTCCTGACATCTTGATGAAGAGTGGGCCAATAGTAGCTTGCCTGTAGAATTTTAAATGGGGTTCTTTTTGCTGCAAAGTGGCCTCCACAGTGCCCATCATGATAGGTTAGGAGGATGTCAAAAACTTCCTCCTCCCTGATACAATGCCTCAAAATCTGATCGGGCCAAGTTTAAATAGGTTTGCCCCAATCCATGTGAATGGGGCACTTTTCCTCATGATATTGCTCTTCTCTTTTGAGGATAGATGTGGCAGGAACTGTGCTGAAACCAAGTAATTTCCTATATCAGCAAACCATGGAGACAGTACTGAAATAGCAAACAAGTGTTCATCTGGCATTTGATCGTCCACCATCCATTCTTCACCTACAGACAAATCTAGTCTAGACATAAAATCAGCAACAACATTTTCCTTACCTGGCTTATCAACAATGGTCAGATCAAATTGCTGCAATAAAAGTAATACGAGCAATTACATCAGGTTTATTCATCAAATACCTAATTGCAGCATGATCAATGTGTACAAATGTTTGATGACCAGTGATGTAGTGTCTGAACTTGTTTAGGGAATGGACGACAACTAGGAGCTCTTTCTCAGTTACAATATAGTTTAACTCTGCCTTGGACAGGTTTTTACTGACAAAATATATGGCATACAGTAGCTTCTCTTCAACTTGTCCTAAGGCTTCTCCTATGGCTTTGTTCGAGGCATCTGTGTGAATGTGGAAAGGTAGGGCCCAGTTTGGACCTCTCAAGATTGGGGCAGTTACCAACTTACCTTTCAACACAGCTAAAGCCTCTTAACAGTAGTCAGTCCATATAATCTCAACATCTTTCCCCAAAAGACCAAATAATGGAGAGGCTAGCTTACTGAAATATTTAGTGAATCTTCTATAATATCCTGCTAAGCCTAGAAAACTCTGAACATCTCTTACCTTGTGAGGAGGTGGAACCCTTTGGATGATAGCAATCTTGTTGGGATCCACTTGTAATCCTTGCTGAGAAATTGTATGACCTAGCACAGTCCTTTCAGTCATCAGGAATTCACATTTTTCAAGATTGAGGGACAAGTTCATTTCAATACACTTGGTTAAAACGTTTCCCAGGTTAGTCAATGCTTCCTGGAAGTTGGACCCACAAGGAGTAAAGTCATCCATATAGATTTCCACCAAATCATGAACTAGCTCAGCAAATATGCTCAGTACTGCTCTCTGGAAAGTGGCAGGAGTGTTTCATAACCCAAACGGAAGGACCCAGTAGGCGAAGGTATCCCATGGACAAGTGAAAGTGGTCTTATCTTGGTCTTCCGGGCTGATTTGGATCTGATTATACCCGCTAAACCCATCTAGAAAGGAAAAGAACTTCTTCCCTACTAACCCATCTAACACTTGATCTATGAAAGGCAAAGGGAAATGGTCCTTCTTGGTGGCTTTGTTAAGTTCTTGATAATCAACACAGATTCTCCACTTCCCGTTTTTCTTGGGCACAAACACCAGAGGAGAAACCCACTCGCTGTCAGAGATGGGGTAGATGAATCCTGCATCCAACAACTTTTGCAGTTCTTCTTTAACAATGTCCTTAAGGGTTGGATTCATTCTCCTTTGAGGTTGCCTGACTGGTTTACAATCCTCTTTAATGTAAATGTGATGGGTATAGATTGAAGGGTGGATTCCTTTCATCTCCTTATAGCTCCAAGTAAAAGCATCCAAATGGCAGTTCAATAAGCTACACAGCTCCTTCTCCTGAGAGGGGGATAGGGATGAGTTGATCTTCAAGGTTCTTTCAAGGCCAAATTCCACATTCTTAACTTGGGGAGAGGTCAGATCAGCCACACAGAGATCCACAAAAGCACTGGCGTGGGTGTCTTCTACCAACTCTTCTAATGGTAGCACACTGGGAGGTGGATTTTGAATTAAATTCTCAATAAGGTCATCCTCGGTTTGAGGACCTCCCTTAGTGGCTTCCACTATGCACACTGGTGCAGAGTAGACTTCATCCTCATCTTCCTCCTCCAACCAATGTGGTAAGTCATGTTCTAGCAGAGGTTAGGCAGGAGAATAGGACTAGCTGTTTAGACATAGGCCCATTCTTGGTGGTCGTGCTCCCAGCTCGACAACTGATGTAAGCATCTACAGTAGCTAACCAAGGCCTTCTAAAAATGAGGGGGTATCAAGGGAGTTTTTCCTTTGGCTAAAGGACCAAGAAGTCTGCAGGGTACTCCCAAGAATCAACAGAGACCATGACATCTTCCACAATCCCTTCGGGGGTGACGGTGGAGCAGTCTGCTAATTGCAGTACTATCGAGGTCTTTCTTAGGGAACTCTGAAGGTTGAGTTTGAGCATAGTGTCCCTGGTCATCACATTAATGGCAACCCCTAGATCAATCATGATGTGGGGGATTATGGTGCCATTGATGTGGACATCAACTACAGGACTCCCAGGGTCTAGATATTTTGGACATATTACTTGTCCCAACATTAGGCCAGACAGTTTTCCTATGACATTGATAGTTGGGGCATCTCTCTTGCGCCTTCCTAGGTGCCTAAAACACTTCCCTTTGATTAATTTGTTGTAGATTGGTACATATTTTATGGCCTGGAGAAGTGGTATTTTCACACATAACTATTTAAGCTCACCTAGAAGTTCAGTCTCTTCTAGGTTTGGTTATGTGGTTCCAGTTAGTCTCTCAGGAAAGGGTGGAATGGCTTTGGGTTCACTTTCCTGTTTCTCTTCCTCATCCTCCTTAGGAGGAGGTTGGCTATTTGGGAGGACCTTCCCATATCGTAGGTTGATCTCCTAAATCTCCATAGCATAGGTAGGGCATGTTGTCTCTCCAGTATATACTTGCTGGGACTGTCTGTTATTGGGGTTCGCGTTTGGTTGAGTAGGCATCTAGGGTTGTCTTGGAGGAGCAGGAGGTAATGGTTGTGGTTGAGCAGGTGGTGGAGGCAAAATAGAGGGAGGAGAGTTGTATTCGGGTCTCCACCCCTGTTGAGGTGCATTCCACTGAGGTTGTGACTGAACATGAGAATGAAACGAATGAGCAGCAGGTTGAGTATGGTATTGAGATGGATATGACCAAGGAGGGGGTGTGGACTAGGAAGGATGAGTAGGAGGACGTTGGGGTTGTAATAAGTCTGGGATGTCCCTTGCATCCCCTGTTGGTAAGGTCTGGATCCATGTGGCCTCCTTTGATTTAGGAAGTAGAGTGGTTTAGTGGCTCCTTCAACCCCTTGGTACATAGCTTTAAGTCTGGGTAAGGTTGGGCACTAGTTTCTGGGGTGGTCTTCCTCACAAATGAAACATATCTCTACTAAGTGCAATAGACACTCGTTCCAAGGATGCTTCCTTGTACATCTAGGACAAAAGATGGCTAAAGCCCTCTTAGCTTCCTCTTTCTTCTGTTAGATTCGGAAAGTATCCAGTTTCATGGCAATGGTCTGTCTCATCTCACTTTTAAGGTCTTCCATTTGATTTGCAAACTCATGTTTGGAGAAGGTGGCACTGGCTGAAATTTGACTCCCCCTACCTCTTTTCTGGGCTGCCCTAGAATGGTTTCTAAAAACAGTCTTTATGTCATCATAAGGTAGCTGGTAGATGTCTCCTTCAGGCAGCAAATGGATGGTATCTAGAAGGTCTTCAGGGATTCCTCGGAGTAGAACCATCTTCAGAGATTTAGGGTCAATTGTGCACCTGGCCCTTTTATAACTGAGTTGGAACCTTTCTTCATAGTCTTCTAAAGATTCATCACTTCCAATGGTCATCTGAAAGATTGCTCCCTTTGTTTCCTTTGACCTACAGTAATCCCAATATTTTTTGTTAAAGGCTTACTGCATCTAAGCCCAAGTTGTGATACAGTTTCCAGGTAACCCCATGAACCAACATAGTGTTGCATCCTTGAGGGTAGAGGGAAAGAGTTTCAACTTTTGCTTTTCTTTTGACAAAGGACAACAAACTCAAACAAGAAGGTATCAGGGTCTTCAGTGGTCAATCCATGGAAGTGAGGTAAGGCTGAGGGACTGATGTTTTTCATTTCCATGTCCCCATTGGTCTCTTGGATGGGAAAGGCACCTTCTATTCTCTCCTCATCCCCTATACTATTTTTGTGTTTAGCCATTGTCTCGAGAGGAATGTTTTCTTGCTCTTCTTCTATTAGAGGATCTTCGTGTATCTTTGGAGGTTCACTACCACCGAAGAAGAGAGAAGGGTGACTCAATGATGTGGTAGGGGTGTTAGGTAAGAATTTTCCTGAATTGTCTATGTTCCTACAAGGCATGAAATGAAATATTTTTGGTTAATTTTTGTGTTTTTCTCTGCTTGTACCTGCAAAACTGAAATTGATTGAACAACAAATTGAAACTAACTACAATAAACCTTGTTGGAATGGAAATTGCAGAATTGAAATGAAAAAAGGAAATGACTAATCTATGCTGCTGAAATGAAATTGCATAAATGAAATGCTAAGCTACGCTTGCAGAATTGAAATTGCGGAATTGAAATGCTAATCTACACTTGTAGAATTGAAATGCTAGTCTAGGAAAGAAGGAAATGTCTAATCTACTTTTGTGGAAATCAAATTGTAGAATGGAAATGAAACAACTACTCTACTCTTGCTAAAATAAACTACTTTAGTAGAAGTGGTAGAAAATAGAAGAAAAGTAGCAATCACAAATACTCTGACACTTCCCCAGCAACGACGCAAAAAAGATGGTGAGCTCCAGTATTGCAGCAATGATGCTACAACTCCTAGGACTTCCTTCTTTACTTTTATCAATCCGGTTGTTCGTAACACACTTGGAAGCAACAGTGCTATATGCACAAGTACTAGCTCTTGCTGCAGGCTGTCACTTGATCAGCTAGCACAAGTCCGGTAGGAGCTTAAGCCAACTTCTATGAGCTCTTAGAAGAAGCTTTTGGCTGTGATGGATGAAAGATAACTCAAAAGAGGCTAGTCTACTTGCAGAAAGAAGTTGAAAGCTGAAAAGAAATGCAAACCCTAGCAAACCCTAGTTTTACCGACTAACCCTACTGGTGCAAGAAAAGAGATGAAAGCGGTGGAAATGGATGCCATTGACTCTTGAAATAGTAAAATTCATGTGACTAAGCTACTTCTGAAGTAAAATCTGGAAAAGGTATCTTTTTGTATTTTTGAGTAATTTTGCAGAATTATTATGCATGTGCTTTAGCGGTTTTTGACTGTGCAGAGGTTGATTGGCGAAAGGAACTATAATGGGTGCTTGCAGGAGGTTTGGAAGGTGAGAAAAGGGCCTAAGGGCTCCCTATCACCCTTCTAGAGAGTTTCACAGTGATCAGATCTTGAAAAACTACTCACGTGAACTTCTACAGGAAGTCTGTAGGGGTTCTACAGGAAGTTCTATAGGACGAGCCGAAAGAGGATTTTAGAGGGTTGATGGTGGAAAAACGGTGGGAAAGTTAAACTGGAGGATGGATGAGGATGAAAAGGGTTCTAGGACTTGGTAAATGAGGCTAAGGAGTGATGAAGGTGGTTGGATTTATTCAAGGATGAAGGGAGCAATGCTACATAAGAATGTAGAAATTAGGGCAAAGTGGAAAAGTGTGGCAAATGAAGGGAAGGAATCTTGGATTAGGGGATGGATTAGGTTGTATAATAGTGGAAGGATAGGCAGGGATGTATTATAGGTGTTCTTCACACTGTTTTCCAAAACTGATCGAACAAAGACTAGGAAAACCAAAGATCTATCTATTTTGACCTAATCTGACCTAAAAACCAGAAACATGATGAACACAAGTTTATAGATAGGAAATCATGCAAGATAACTATGAAAACTAAGTATGAACAGATCTGAACATACAAGTACAACTGGTATCAACTTTTCCCACTAAAAATCTAACACTAGCAATTGCTTGAAAAGGCAAAAACAGTGTTTTTGTGGCAGCAAGTATACCTTGGTCTTAGCTCATGGTCCTAAAGAGGGAGAGATGAGATCAAGGATTTCTTGATGGCCTTTTTGCAGATATTTTCTTCCACCAAACTTTCAAATCAACTTGAAGCAAGAAAATCTATTTTAATCATCAAAAACAACCTAAGTAACAAAGCAAGATCTTAACCTAAATAACATAAATTATTCTATGAATGCAAGGAAAACACATAAAAGTACACAAAGGAGGTACTGGAACTTGGGTTGGGCCCAACCCCAAGGGCTAAAACCTCTTAAGAAAACTCAAAGCTGGTGCAAAGTGAAATTTATCTCCATTACTCAAAAAATAATCATGTCACAAAACTATTTACAGCAAGAGCTCAAAAATGAGTTGAAATGCAGAGCTGCACTAAGTGTGAAAAAAAATTGTTCAATAGCTAAACTACCAAGGCTTGAAGCCTTCCTACTTATGCACCACAAGGACTCCCAACATCCCTCCTTAACTTTAGGAGCTTGGCTACTCAAAACTGCAGTTAATCAGCCACTTCACAAAATCTGCTTGGCTGCCCCTTGAAATCATCTTTGGTGGGTTGTTGAACTCTGAGTTGATGGTGGAGAACTCGAGGAATGGGTCATTTAGTGTAGGAGACACCCTTCCTACAAATCCTCAGCCTTGTTCCTTCGTATTTGGTTGTTAGCTTGATCATAAATGCTTGACCTTGGTCCAAAAGATGTCCAAAAAGTTGCAATAAGCACGTATTAGACTTTGTGGTCAAGTGACTATTTTCATTCATTCAATTAACATAAATATATTCAAAATCATGCATAAAACTATGAAGAATGGTGGATTAATCGAGAATAATAGGCAAAATGAGCCCAATAAGTTACCCATTTTTGGTGCTCATCACATACTCCAATTTAACCTTTTTCTTAATCACTTGTTCTCATAGAAAGTGATACTTAATTGGAATATGCTTGGTCTTGGAGTGCATAACAAGATTTTTCGAAATACTAATAGCCTTTTATTATCACATAGGATGGAGATGGGTGGAGAAAATTTGATTTGTATATATTGTAATGTTTTCATCATCTAGAGAATTTATGTACAACAAGATGCAACAACCACATATTCTGCTTCCATTGTATATAAGGCAATGGGACTTTGTTTCTTGCTGAGCCAAGATAGCAATCAGGTTCCCATGTAAAATGCACCTGCATTTGTGTATTCATGAAGGGTAAGATCTGCATATTTAGGATACCATAGACCAAAGGCTTCGGTTCCTTGGAGATATTTTAATATTCTCTTTACTGCCTAAAGATGTGATTCCTTTGGATTGGCTTGGAAACATCCAACAATCCCTACTGCATCCATGATATCTGGTCTAGTACCTGTTAGATAAATATGGCTTCCGGTCATAGACCTATACTCTTGTTGGTTTACTGCGGGAGAATCATCATTAGAACTGAGGCTACATCCTATCATCATGGGATTACATACAAGTTTGCAATCTTCCATCCCATACTTCTTCAAAATCTTCTTGAGATATTTTATTTGTGAGAGAAAGATACCATCTTTTTCTTGTTGCATGTGTAGACCAAGAAAATAGGTTTGTTCCCTAAGTAAGGACATTTCAAATTCTTTATGCATAAAAGAAGGAAAGTTTTGACTCATAGATTCTTTATTGCTGTCAAAGATGATATCATCAACATAAACAACAATAATTAGTAGTTTATCATCCTCAGTTTTTATGTACAAGTTGTTGTCTGCAGATCCTTTTGTGAAACCTTGTTGTTGAAGATATTTGTCAAGACGACAATACCATGTACGCGGACATTTTTTTAGCCCATATAAAGCCTTTTTGAGTTTGCATACAAGGTTTTCATCATCCCCCAAAATGAATCCTCTTGGTTGTTCAATATATACTTCTTCTTCTAAATCTCCATTAAGGAAAGCATATTTTACATCCTTTTGATAAACTTTGAAATGTCAAAAACTTGAAAATGCAAGAAACATTCTTATGGCTTCAAGTATGGCTACTAATGCAAATGTTTCTTCAAAGTCTATAACTTCTTGTTGAGCATAACCTTTATAAACAAGTCTAGCTTTGTTCCTAATGCCCTCTCCATTTTCATTCAACTTATTTTTGAATATCCATTTTGTCCCAATAGCATTTTTATCATGAGGCCTTGGAGCCAATTCCAAAGTATCATTCCTTTCAATTTGATCAAGTTCTTCATCCATGGCCTTAACCTAACATTCATATTTACTATCTTGATTTAAATTTTGTGCTTCAATGGTAGATAATAAATCTAGATAACTATGAGATCCTACAAGGGTTCTTCTAGTTTGTACCCCAGATTCCTTGTCTCCTAGAATTTATGTTTTTGGATGATTCTTTTGAACATACCTAGATGGAGCCTTTTCTTTTTCTGATGTGTCTTCTTATGTTGCTTCATTAGTTTCTTCTTATATATCATTGCTATTTAATGTGGGAAAGCATTCATCATCATCATCCTCTTTTGTTGATGTTACCTTTTTGGGATCTATGCATGCTTCATCAATCACAACATCAACGCAATCAAAAATTTTCCAAAGTCTCTTATTGTAACATTTGTATCCTTTTCTTCTAGATGAGTAACCAAGAAGTATTCCTTCATCTACTCTAGCTTAAAACTTACCAAGTTTTTCATCATTATTTTTTATGAAAAATTTGCATCCAAAAACTCTAAAATGCTTTACAATGGGAGGCTTACCATACCAAAGTTCATACAGAGTTTTATCACTATTCACACAAACATGAGCCTTGTTGAGAATATTTATTGCGGTATGTGCGGCTTCACCCCAGAAGGTGTCAGGAGTCCTAGACTCATAAAGCATATCATGAGCCATTTGTTGAATAGTTCTATTCATTATTTCTACCACGCCATTTTGTTGAGGAGTTCCAGCTACAAAAAAATTGTCTTTTATGCCATGTTGCACATAGAAATCAAAGAATTCATATGATATGTATTCTCCTCCTTAGTCGCATATGAGGAATTTTATTTTTAGATCTAATTCATTTTAAACTAATACTTTGGATACTTTAAATTTATCAAATGATTCATCTTTGTGTTTCAATAAACCAATCCAGCACATTCTAGAAAAGTCATCAATGAATAAGATATAGTATTTTTCTCCATGAGGTGAATTTTTCATTACTAGTCTACACAAAAATTAGTATGTATAAGTTCAAGAGGCTTACTTGGTGATCCTTCTTTGGTATTGAATTTAAATCTAGTTTGATTACCGAATTGACATGACTTACATATGGTACTTTCTGGTAGGGTGATTTTGGGTAGATCGCGAACAACTTTGACCCTGCTTAATTTGCTTATTTGAGAGAAGCTTAGATATCCCAACATTTTGTGCCATAAGCAAGTTTCCTCTTCCTTTCCTAGGTAACATTATTCTTAGCCACCTTTAAATATATACAGATTGTTGAGGGTTCTTGTTCTTTTATTATGATCTTTCATGTGTCAAGTTCATGAACCACACATTATTTTGATCAAAATACCACCTCATTTCCTTGGTCACACATTTGGCTAACACTCAACAAGTTATTCTTTAATCCATCAATATAGATAACATTACCATGTTTAACTTTTCTTTTAGAAAAACAGAACCTTTACCCTTAATGACAACAGGTGAGTCATTTCCAAAAGTGACATTCTTTTCTTTCTCTAAAGCATTGTATGAAATAAGTTGAAATTTATCACCTATCATGTGTTTTGAGCATCCGCTATCAATGTACCATTGATTTTATTATCCTTCCACAAACAATGTTATGCCACAGTTTTCATATTGTAACTCCTTCCTTTTCCATAACTTTGAATTTGTTGATATTTGATCCTTTTTAGATGTTGATTGTAATTTGCTCCTACATTCATATTATTCATGTCCAAAGTTATTGAAAAATGAGCATTCAATATCATCTTTAAGATGTGATAAGTTATTATAAATGTTCTTCTTGACTCCTGCCACATTCCTTTGTTTTCTTGCTTCTCTAGTCATGATGGTTTTATATCCAACACATTGAGCAACCTTATCACCAAAATTATGACATGAGAAACATTGTCCATTAAAGAAGAAATTTCTATGATCATATAATATTCTAGTGTTTTTTACCTTTTGACTAGTGCTTTTGTTGTTGTTCATCCTTGGATTAGAGAAAACATGATTTACCTGTGGAATGCCTTTATTCTTTTGCTAAGGACTGAAGCTTTGCTTACTAGTTTTTGCTGCATTTAATAGCTTCTGCTGCTGGCTGGAGTTTTTTCTATTTGAGATGTTTCTCCAATGTATCTAAGATCGGTCTACATAAGAGGAGAGCATCGTACCTTGATAATTTCATCTAAGGTTTCAAATCCTTTAGAAAATCTATGGTTCAGAGTTTTTATTTTCTCAAGTTCCTTTATTAGCCTTAATAATTCACATTCTAATGTCTCATTATGATTTTCCTTTTTTATGAGTTGATGCTTCAATGTATCTATGGCTACTTTGTTTTCCTCCAAGAAAATTAATTTCTTCAAAGAAATATTTTTCCTCTAAAACATCCATAGATTTATCATTAGACCCATTAGTATTTTTCTCAAAATCCATGAGTAATTTAAGATCTTGATCAGATTCTCCTTCTTCATTATTTGTAAATCACTATATTCATTAGTATAATAACGTCTTCTATTGTCAAACCGTATCCTATTACCTTTTGCAATATCCTTCCCTTTGTGAGGGTTGTCTTTATGAGGACATTTAGCAGCATAATTACCAACTCTACCACAAGAAAAACATTTGAAGGGAATCTTACCTCTGAACCTTCTGGTGCCCATTTGAAGTTTCTTTACAAAGTTCACCTCATCTTCTTCTGATATATATCCTGATTCCCTGTGTTCTTCCTTTTCGTTTCCTTTTGCAGATGCTTTAAATGTAGCTTATTTGACTTCTAAGGGACCTCCTTTCCTCGTTTCAAAAGCAGTCAGGATCTTGTGAAGTTGAACAACAATAAGAGTCTGCAAATCCTACTTCTCTTCAATGACCAACACTTTTGACTGGAATTTAGGAGTTAAAGATCTTTAGTTTTTATCTACTAAAGTGGTGTCCTTTATTTCTACACCTAGATTGTTCATGTGATTTACAACCTCATTTATACGTAGAAAGAAACTAGAAATACTTTCATCATTATGCATTTTGATAGTTTCATATTGAATTCTGAGATTTTGGAGTTTAACACTTTTTACCTTGGTATCGCCTTCATACATTTGAATGATTTTGTCCCATATTTCTTTTGATGTGTTTAATTGCATAAATTTTACAAATTCTGATTCTTGTCAGACTTCTGAATAATGCATTGACATCTTTGGCATTGGTTTCATACGTCTTCTTTGATGTTGCATCTGTGGGAACTGCAGCTGGATATTGGTAACCTCCTTCCACAATTGCCCAAAAATCTGCTCCAAGGGGCTGAAGATAGGATATGGTTCTTGTCTTCCAATATATTAAATTATTTCTATTCAAGAGGGGTCATATGATAGATGTCGTTCTATCTTGATTGCTCATCTTGGGAGATCTTCCTTCGAGTGATGAAGCTTCCTTTGAAGGACCTTCTCTGATCCCAATTGTTTGGAAAAATACTTGGGGGGGGGGGGGTGAACCAGTATTTTAAAAACTCACAATAACAAATTTCATTTATGAAATATGTACGTGAATTTACTAAACCTAACTCGCATATGCACATGACTGTTGTAAAAGAAACTAACACATTCTTAGTAAACTTGTAAAACAACTAATTATTTATATATTAAACTTAAACCAGAATGTAAGATATTTATCAAGAATTTGATAAGTAGTAAGTAGGTGCCGTAAGAAAAGAATAAAGTATCACACATAAGGAACAAACATGAACACCTGGATTTAAGGTGTAAACCAAATGTGGGAGAAAACCACCACTATTGTCGTCTCGGTCTTCAAACTTATTAATATCATAAACTTCTTACATTCTTGTATTAGTGCAGATTCATGCTAGTACGTAGGCACCCACCTGTTGAAGGCTACAACCTTCACTTGTTCTCCAGCTCCTACTGGAAGGGAGCTCCAACCCCTTGATCTGATTACCAGCTACTACTAGCAGGAAGCTTCGACTTCCTCATTGAAGGCTCCAACCCTCAACAACATCTGTGGACCACATTTCATAAATTTTCACACTTGATCTATCTGCTTTAATACATCATAACTTGTAGATCAACTGAAGAAAACATCAACTTAATTCAAATAGAACAGTGAGATCATTGTACCAAAACACAAAACTGAACTCAAAATACTAAATCAACACACAAAATCAACTGCAACCCTGATCATTCAAATGCCAACATGTATACACTACTTCCCTTAAGGCAATCCACGTGTATACACGCTTTTCTATAGAGAAACCTGCATATAGATCTCAATATACTAAAACTTGTAATCATGAATCAAACACAGAGTTGACCATAGTTATTTTGAAATATTCTATTAGCTTATAGAACCCTCATACAGTAAGCATCGTCAATAATATTTACAACCAATCAACATGTAACCAAATTCAACTTCATCATTCAATTAGTTCTACTCCAAACATTATCACTCAACCCAGATCAACATGAGGACATCATTAATAGACAACAAAGATACAACATCACTGATCAATTTGATTGGTAATTTATGAATAGAAAGCCTTCCTTTATGTAGGCAACTTTGAAGAAACGAACCCGCGTGTATACACGACTTAACCAAGACCAACATGCATACAGATCTGCAAATTTTGAGCTAAAATTGCGCAACTCTTTAGAACTTCATAAAGACCCATATCATAATATTCATAGTTAAAAACATGTGTCAATAGAACTTCATAAAGACCCATATCATAATATTCATAGTTAAAAACATGTGTCAATACTTAGATCTATTCAATCCATGAGAAGATCATACAATGGAAATTCATTTCAGGTCGCATGATCCTGATCCATCATTGTATTCATCGATGCATAATTATTTCAGATCTATGTGTCAACTATGGCCCTTACAATGCAAATATACTTCAGATTGAAGTATTCATAAAAAACTCTTTCACATGCACACTTAGCACTTTTATCTTCACCTCCTTATATAGTTATAGCCTTAGCCAATACCATGAGTCAAAACTACACTAGTGCCAGTGGTAATATTAGACGAGATCAAGTAATCATTACTGCGCTCAATATTGTTTGCTAATACCATGGTAATGACACTTGGTATTATTAAATTAGTGTGCCAACATGTACATAACTTTTATTCTTTGTACCTGTGTATATACACGACTTGGCCTTGACGAACTTGCATATAGATCTTCAAATATTCACCTTTATCAAACTTCTGATTTTGATTTGTAAACCTTTGTCCCATCATTTTGTTATCTTGTTCCATCACTGTGTCATCTTTGAGCTAACTTGTGGATTCATCTAGTTACCATATACTTGTTCTGTTACAAGTGAGTTTCCATCAAGGACAACTCATGCATCATAATGCCAACAATTTCTTCTATTTTAGTAGGTTGACCCATTCTTTGATATGCATCACAATGTCTCAGATAATCCTTTTCATTTATATGTAATGCTGGCCAATAATATCCTATAGAGATTATTTTCCTTGTATTTCTTGTGGCTGGAAAATGAACACCACATGGCTCGTCATCATAAGCCTTCAAAATGTCATATACTTCATCTTCTCTGATGCATCTTCTAAGAATTTGATTCTGTCCCATTTTAAATAAATATCCTTTAATCCAAATATAAGATGTGCTTTTTCTAATAAAATAATTCTTCTACAAACCTAGGTGTCACCACTGATAGTGCAAATAAATGTTCATCCAGAAAGGAATCATTCAATGGTTCATTTTCTTTCTCACTAGTAATTCTTGATAAGAAATCTACAACCACATTCTCACAAGTAGGTTTATAAAGTATAGTTATATCAAATTCTTGAAGAAGCCAAAAAATTATTCTACCATTAATAACATATTTTTTCATTATATATTTAATGTATGAATGATTTGTATGTGAAAAATAATGATATCTTGTGATGTATTGTCTAAATTTTATTAATTCCATATACCACGATTGCCAAAAACACTTTTTATGTCACAGTGTAATTCAACTCTACATGCACAATATTTTAATTTTTTTTTTCTTTTCTGATATAGTAAATGGCATGCATTTTTGCATCTTCTTTCTATCCTAAAACAACACCCAAAAATTTATTAGAATCATCAAAATAAATATGAAATGGTAATTTCCAATTTGGTCCTTGTAAAGCAGGGTGAGTGTTTAATTTTTATTTTAGAGTTTCAAAAGTTTGTTAAAAAGCTATTGTGTGAATAAATTCAACATCTTTGTAAGCGAGACAAACAATAGTGAAGATATTTTGATGAAATTTTCTACAAACCTTCAATAGTATCCAACATGGCCTAAGAACATCTCACAGCCCTTTGTTTCATAGGAACATGTATCATTTTAATTGCAATTATTTTTGCAAGGTTTTCCTCTATTCCTTGGGGTGAAACATTATTCATAAAGTATAGTTATATCAAATTCTTGAAGAAGACAACAAACTATTCTACCATTAGTAACAAATTTGTTCATTAGATATTTAATGTATGAATGATTTGCATGTGCAAAAGAAGGATATCTTGTGATGTAGCATCTAAATTTTATTTATTCCATATATCACTATCGCCAAAACTATTTTTACATCACGGTGTAATCTAGCTATACATGCACAATATTTTTTTTGATATAGTAAATGGCATGCATTGTTGCATCTTCTTTCTATCCTAAAACAACACCCAAAAATTTATTAGAATCATCAAAATAAATATGAAATGGTAATTTCCGATTTGGTCCTTGTAAAGCAGGGGCAGTGTTTCATTTTTATTTTAGAGTTTCAAAAATTTGTTAAAAATCTATTGTCTAAATAAATTCAACATCTTTGTAAGTGATACAAAAAATAGTGAAGATATTTTGATGAAATTTTCTACAAACCTTCAATAATATCCAACATGGCCTTAGAAACTTCTCACATCCCTTTGCTTCGTAGGAACATGTAGCTTTTTAATTGAAATTATTTTTTCAAGGTTTTCCTCTATTCCTTGGGGCGAAACATTGTTCATAAAGTATAGTTATATCAAATTCTTGAAGAAGCCAACAAATTATTCTACCATTAATAACAAATTTTTTCATTAGATATTTAATGTATGGATTATGTGTATGTGCAAAAGAAGGATATCTTGTGATGTAGTATCTAAATTTTATTAATTCCATATATCACTATCGCTAAAAACTATTTTTATGTCACAGTGTAATTCAACTCTACATGCACAATATTTTTCTAATATAGTAAATGGCATGCATTGTTGCATCTTCTTTCTATCCTAAAACAACACCCAAAAATTTATCAGAATCATCAAAATAAATATGAAATGGTAATTTCCAATTTTGTCCTTGTAAAGCAGGGGCAGTGTTTAATTTTTATTTTAGAGTTTCAAATTTTTTTTTAAAATCTATTGTCTAAATAAATTCAATATCTTTATAAGCAAGAAAAACAATAGTGAAGATATTTTGATGAAATTTTCTACAAACCTTCAATAATATCAAACATGGCCTAAGGAAATTCTCACATCCCTTTGCTTCATAGAAACATGTGGCTTTTTAATTGCAATTATTTTTGCAAGGTTTGCCTCTATTCCTTGAGGTGAAGCATGATGTCTTAATAAAATCCCTTTATTCATCATCAAGAAACAATTTTATCAATTAATGAGAGATGATATCCAATGCATGTTTGTAGTAATTTTTCTAATCTATCCCAGGCTTCTTCAAATTCATCTCTAAAGGTGATGAAGTCATCCATGAAAACTTCAACATTTTTTGGAATAAGGTTAGAAAAGATACTAAGAACAACTCTTTTAAATGTTGCAGGATCATTCCAAAATCCAAATGGAAAGAATTTATAAGAGAAAGTTCCCCATGGGAAAGTAAATGTAGTTTTATATTAGTCCTTGGGAGCCATTTGTATCTGATTATGCCCATTGAAATCATTTAGAAAGGAAAAATATTTTTTCCCTACCAAAGTGTCCAAAACTTGGTCAATAAATGGAAATGGAAAATGATCCTTTTAAATAGCTTTATTGATCTCTCCATATTCTACACAAAACTCCATTTTATCCCCTTTTTTTGGAACTATAACAGGTGGTGAAACTCATTCACTGTCAGAGAGAATAAATAAACCCTATAGCTAAATCCTTTTGTAAATCCTCTTGCATAATATCCATAAGGGAAGGTTTCATTGATCATTGTGGTTTCCTGGTAGGAAGAGCTCCATCCCAAATATAAATATGATGCATGCAAACTGAAGGGTCTATTCCTATCATGTATTTATAATCCCATACAAATATTGTTGACTATTTCTGCAACAATTTTTGCAATTTGTGTTGTTGAATTGATTTTAGTTTATTGTTGATATTAAGTGTCTTTCATGGCAATAATTCAATTTATTTAATTTTTATATTTTACATATTCTTCAGTGAAATGTTCTTCCAGATATTGAAGTTCATGTCCTTCTTTTGAAACAAATCCAAGATGATCAATATATGAGTTTGGTGATGAAATTGATTCATGAATTAGATTTTCTTGAGGATTTTCTTGGCTGTTGAATTCTTTGATTTCAGCTGAAGAGGAATATTGTTATGCATATAATTAGAGAACATCCTATATTCAGTTGTTTCTTTTAGGGTTAATACTCTATCCTAGTAAGAATTGGTGTGATTGAGCTAATCATTTTCATCATCTTTAGTAATCCATAATGGTTTCCTCAATTTGTGCAATGAATTTTGTAGGAGGGTACAACTTTAGCTTTTTCATTGATTCTCCTTGAGAAATTGTTATATTTCCTTAGTGGAATCCAATATAAGAATCTTTAGTTTATAACCAAGGTCATCCCAAGATTACTATATATTCTCCTGTACCAGTTTTTGTGTGCAAGACAAGCAAATCAACTTGATATTCCCATGAATGTACAATGATAATAATATCTTCTAGAACACCCTTTGGTTTAACAGTGGATCTATGAGCCCTTTGTAATAAACTTGGGGTTTTCCTCATGATATTTTGAAGATTGAAACTCATAATTTTATCAATCATTAAATTAATGTTTGTTCCAATGTCAATTAGACTATTTGAAATGACCTTCTTTCCTATTTGTACTTGGACAATAGGAGTACTAGGATCCCCATATTTCTGATTTAAATTTTTTCCAAGCATAATTTCAAATAATTTACCAACTACTTAGATATTAGGAGGATCTCATTTATTTCTTCCTCATTTCCTAGTACATGAATCCCTTATAGCCTTGTTATAAATTGGTATGTCCTTGATTCCTTGGAATATAGGGATTTTATTCACATTTTTCAATTCTTTTAGGATGTCAAAAGATAGTTGCATAATTGTCCTAGTATTTGTAAGCCTTTCAGGAAATGGTGGAGATTGAAGATGATAATATTGTTGATTTTATATTCAATTTGAATCTTGAGAGTTAAATAGTAAAGATTCATCCTTTCATCATTAGGTTGCTTTTTTTCTTCATTCACATTCTTAATTTTCAGTGGTCTTGGATCTTTTAAAATTATCATGATCTTAAAGATGTGGCTTGACAATTAATTGTAGTGGCAATATAAGAGTTAAAGAGTCACCAGAGTCATTGGTGTAAATTACTTGACTTGATTGAACATCTTGATTTAGTTTTTTTTGGTTTTCTTGACTGATCCTAATATTTTGATTTGGATTTGATTGAGAAAGTAATTGATTTGGTCTTGGTGCTTAATTAAAATTATTAATTTGTGGTGAAAGAAGAAATTTTTTTTGCACTTAATATGGTCGGTTGAACTATTGTGTAGGCCATTGATTAGGAAAATATTTTAGCCTGGAATAGAATTGTTGATTGTATGGAAGTGTATAATTCAAAGGATTTGGAACAAATGGTTTCTAAAGTTGTACATTGTTAGCAAATTGAGATAAAGGTAATTATTTCCCTTGGTTGATCTAAAGAATATACCAATGTTGATTAAAAGATCAAGGATCTTGATTTCCTCTAGAAAACGGTAGTTGAAATTGTCCAAATTGTCTTTGATTAACAAAATAAATGTGTTCAACATGTTGATCAACTATGTAAACAACTTCTTTCAACCCTGGAAGTTGTGATGCAAACTTTTACTACAGCTAATGGAAACTCAATCCTAGGATGTTTCTTGGTGCATCGAGGACTGAATATAGCCAAAAAAAAATTCTTTATCTTCTTGTTTCTTATTTCTCTCCAAAGAATCTAGCTGCATATATAATGTATTAAATAAATCATTCTTCATATCCTCCAATAAATTTGCAATCTTAGTTTTTCTTACTCCTAAATTATTCTTAGATGTAGGAGTTTTTGAAGTACTTGTTCCTCTACCTTTCCTCATGTTTGTTCTTGAGTAGTTCTTAAATAGTTCCCTAATCTCTTCATATGTGAGTTGATAAACATCTCCAATAACTTTAATATTTAAGGGCTTTATTAACTCCTTTGACACTCCTCTCAGCAAAACTAACTTGAGTGATTAATCATCCAATTTACATTTTGTTGATATTTATAGTTGCTCTAAAAACATTTAGCATATTCTTCCAAAGTTTCATCAGGTATTTAATTCATTCTAAAGATTTCAACTCTAGCCTCTCTTGCCTTACAATAATCCTTGTATTTGGTCTGAAAGAAACATTTTGGTCAATAATCCTTTCAACATAGAGTTGATATTCTTTATTTTGGAATCATCGTTACTTTTCCTTATTAGAAAAGGAGGTTCTTCCTCTTCTTCATAGCTTCTATTTTCTATTTTATCTTCTCTTATATTTCCTCCTTTGTTTCCTTTCTCACAATCAACCATACTAAAATGAATGGACTATAATTTTAGGTCTAAAAGTTCCTTTTCCTATTGTATATCTAGTCCAAAAATATTGTATTCAATAGGTTCATACATAATTATTATTTTTTATTCTTATTTAGAAGTTCTTGAGCTAAAGGAAATTTCTTGTTTTCTTTATTTGGAATTGATTTCGGAGGGGTTTTTGGAAGAAATTTTCCAGACTTATCCTTATTTCTTCTCATTTATTATTTAATCAATCCTCTAACATTTTTCTATAGGAAAAAAGCTCCAAAATTTGGTGTTTCGTTGGTGATGACACCAAAAACGTGACGGACTTCTATAACATTCTCATAAATGCCTTACTTTAATATCAATCGAGGGTTGTATTACAAGAAAAACTATACAAATCATTGTAGTTAAAATTCTAAACTAGTTCCTATTTTGAGCAGAAAAGTAGAGCAAAACATAATTAATCTATAGCAATGCTATTGAAAACAACAAAAGAAGCTATGAAACTAATTAATAGAAAGAGAATAACTAAAAAATAAAATTAAATACCAACAAAACAATTTAATCAATTTGTATGAGAAAATTCTTCGGCGTAAATCACATGATCTTACATTTGTCGACGCGTTTCGAACCAACCAGTGTGGTTCATCGTCAGGACAAGTTGAAGAATCAGATCTAGGCTGCATGTTAAATAGTTAGAGGAGGACCTTCAACAATGATATTTGACCAGGCAACGGCTCAATTGACCAACTAACGGCTAACCTTGACTTGGAAACGACTAATAGGACATGACCAAGGGAAAGGAGAGCAATTTAATTAAAAATTAAAATAAGTTAAAGTTAAATTAACTATTTCAATTTTTTTTTAAATTTAGAGTTTAATAAAAAGAAAATCCTATTGTATTTAAGTTCAATTATAATAAGAATTTTATTATTTTATTTTATTTAATTGTTATTATTTATATTATTATGTTTTTAAAAAAATAATATAATAAATTAAAAATAAATAAATAAAATAAAAAATATACATAAATAAATAAAATAAACTACAACTACAACTATTTGAAATAAAAAACATTAACAAAAAATAGAGTATTATGTTGAAAATAAAATGCAATGGAATAGAAAAAATATGCACATAATTAATTTTTACACTACATAAATAGATGAAATATCTTTGAAATATAAACTAAAGTAAGTATGTGCAGTAGAAAATAGAAGACAAGAAACATACAAATACGTACCTAAAAGAAAAAAAAATAACCACCACATATGTGGACTGGCCCTATAGTCTGCTGGTGGTTTACACATTGCACACTCTCAAAGACTGAAATAAGTGATTTCTATTAACAATTTTATACAAAAATTGACAATCGCTTGCTACATTCTAGTGGTTATTGCTAGGAAAAAGGAAGGTAACCACTTTCAGTTATAGCAGGTAGGTGTCCCAAGACTTATCCAAAAACATAAACTGATTTAACAACTTCCCATTAATTTCCCTACTTCATCATGATTTCAAGCCTCGTGGGTTGAATGGCTTGAAGTGGGTTGAGAAAAAATAGGAAGTGTGTGATGGAAAATAAAAGTAAATGACGGTAAAAAGTAAATATTTACAATAGAAAAATGCATTGTTTGTTGACAGAATTTTTAAGAACATTGGTTTCCTTTCTCTAAAATGTCTCTATCTGGAGCTAATATTCATAGTATGATTCTACAAATGGTACAGATCTTAATGTTGTAGAAAAATACTCCAATGTGAGTTTTGTCCTAGAGATCTACTTAGTTTCATGATTGCTAATGAATAATCCTTTAACCATTTTTATCTCAAGTGAAACTATAAAAATGTGTCTGGGTTGATACCTGTAAACTCATAACTAACCAACATTCAGAAGAGCATGCAAAATTGTTAACTTATTATAAAAAAGACTTGTTCATTACCACTAAATCCTGTTGAAATTGTAGCTATAGTCATTCTTAATAAATTTATTTATTATCATTTTTACTTCATAAGAACAAAATTATTATTGTTTCTAGCATGTTCTTCGTGATTTTGTTCAGATCAAAATGTATTTTTGTAAAGAATAAAAATATATAATATTATTTGTAATTACAAGTGGATACAAGTGGCTCCACATGTGCTAAGTCATCCTTTCTAGATGGCCAAGTCGGCTTGCCTAGAAACTCACTCATTCAGATTAGATCAACCCTTCCAGATGGTCAAGTTGATTTGCCTAAAGAGACACCCATTCAAATTTCATGATGGCTATATAAATAGCTCCATTCATCCTCCTTGAAATTTAATTCGACCTCGCATAAATTACTCATTTATTCTCCTATGTGAAGGTATTCAAAGAAGGGTTCAAGGGATAGATCAAGTGAAGAAGGATTTATTCTACATTTCATTGAGGTATGTATTGATTTTTTGCTCTTATGGATCAACTATGAGATTAGTTACTCCTTTCAGTGGTCTAAGATCTGCTCATTATTCTTGTGATATGAAGTCTAGTGGTTTGAGATCTACTCCTTATTCGAGATCTGAAGCCTAGATTTGTTGAAGAATGTAACTAGTGTCAATATTCATAGTCGTATATGTCCAAAGAAATTGTATTGTTAAATAAATTGACTTATTAAAGCATGGGTTTCATGCTTGGGTCAATTATTTTTACTTAAAAGCCTCCATTGAAGGCTTCTAGGTTTTTTCATGAGTCAATAGAGTCATTATCATTTTTATTAGACCCTTATTGTGCTTTTGTATCATGTAAAAGTAATTACTTTTGAGTTAAAGAGCTCAATTGTCACCTCCACACCAATTCAGATTTGTCCACATGAAGTCAGTCTGGATTAGGGCTATTCAACCCAGTAGAAAGGCTATATATAGAGAGGAAGCTCGACCTATTTGAAGCACTCACTCAACAAGTTTGAACTACAAGAGAAAGAAGTAGAAAATAAGAGAGAAGTTACAAAAGAAGGAAGGAAGAAGTTGGGAAGACCTCAATTTTGTTTTTTTTTTCAATATCTCTCTCACTTGTGTGGACTTTTTGGGCTATAGAAAGTGCCAAAATTCTGAATCTATTGTAAGAACAAAATTCTATAGTTGGGGGTCAAAAAATATGTAGTTGGAGGCCGAAATTCTAGATTGAAGCTGTAACTAGCAAGCTGAAACTTGGAGACTTTGGCAGGGGTCATCTACAAGAAGGAAGTGTTGAATTGGTGATTGGAGGATCTATTTGTCTAGGTCTAAAGGGTCTTGTATTGTCTCCTCTTGATTTGAATCTACTAGTGGAAGAGTTAGACTGGGTTTTCCCCTTGGAGGGGGTTTTCCCTAGATGAGTGCCTACATCTTGTGTCTCTTGTTCTTGTGATCTTCATATGAATTTTATTTGGTAATTTGTTTATGATATGAAATATAAACCAATAAACATGTAAAATAAGACAACATAAATCACAAGTAATTGTCAAGAAAGAGGAGTCAAACCCTAAGCATTGATTTCTCAACATGGTATCATAGCTAACTTGAAAGAAGGACTAGTTGGAGATCACTTTTTTGGTTATGATTTTAAGAAAGGAAAATCAATATTGGAAGGAAAGGTTACTCCCTCTATGGAAATTTATTTGAAGATGAGACTCAATATCATGAAAATTGTAGGAAGCTAGATTGGAAGGATCATCTATAATCTATCTAGTGTTGGGTTGTGTTATATTCTTTCTACGACTAGCCGACGTAGTCAATCTCCCCTTCATTGCGCTGATTGTGTAGCGGG